>JAHDVE020007379.1:0-149975 GCA_022606495.2 Halesus radiatus | reverse complement strand
TCCAACGTGGTCGTGTTGGGTGCGCAATGCACCACCCGCCATATTAAAGACATGCAATGCAATAAGAATAATACGAGAAGGGCACGCTGCAAAAAACGATAGATATTTCTAAAATGTTGACTGATTTGAAAATGTACATAGAAATAGATGAATCTCCTGGAGATCATGATCATCATTAATATATTTAGTTTAGTTAGATAGATAAATATTATTTGTTTTCTTCCTGCGGACAATACACGGGTGCATGGCCTGCTCGATCTAATTTACGTTTAAAAATACAGGCAGTAAGTAAGGGTTTATATTACAATAACTTTTTGCGACAAAAGTATCCACTAAATCTTCCAAAAACTTCTTGAGCAATCTAATTCCGTCTACATTATTATGTACCACGAATTAATTCGGTAGAATTTATTTACACACAGGTTTTGTCGGACTTAAAAACCTTAATTGAATGGGGTTTTCCTCATCTTCTCCTAAGGCCACCTGGTCTCCCTGACGTCGCCCGGGGGGTTCGACCGGGAGGGATGGGGGTTGGGGTGGGAGACTACAATATGTCATATCCCAGAGGGATGGTCCCGCCTCACTAATTGACCGCCCACTTTCATCAAAATAAAAACAAAAGAACGGTTTCGCGAGTAAATAAATCTTCATAATTTGAAGGGTCGTCCTTAATTTTCTTGGAAATTGCGATAAATTTTAATTGAGAAGAAAATTATTATTAATCTAACTGAGGTGCTTATTTAGATAGCCATCTAGAAAGACGTAAGGTAAATTATTGGTCGAGTTACTTTGACTTTTTTTTTGCCTAGTATAGTAGGTATATTACTGTAGCTATTTTGTAGTGTATTGTTATTTTGTCGTAATGATGACATTTAAAAAATTTGTAGGCAGGTAACTACAGAAGATACACGTAAAAATGTTTTATTTTTGGAAACGTAATGTCACACTAAAATCGAATGACACTGCTTTCTTACATGCATTTGTATTAACTACATAATTCATAGAATGCTATATAAAAGAAAAGAAACTTTATTCCTGTCAACATTGTCTTTGCAATTTTTCCACAGAACCTCTTTATGAACCGTCTTTCCAGTACGTGATTCGTCTTATTCCTCCGAGTTAGTCCAGGAGTCACATCCCATTTTCACTACTGCCCTCAGCCCATTAGGGGTCGAGAATATTCTCCGTTCTACCCACTGCTGGGAAGGGGGAGGGGTAGGAGTTTAATGAGGAGGGAGGACTCGGGGGACGAAGGGATCTTAGCCAGAAATTCAATTAGCGGGTACGTGATTCGGTCCCTTGCAGCGTATGTGATCTCAACTGTTACAACTGTCATTCTCTTGGGTAAGAATAAGCTTTGTCGGTACAATGTATACATGGTTAAAGTTTCTATTTTAATCAAATTAGATGCATAATTTGTCAGGCTTAAAAAATATAAGAACGTTAGATTCATACCTTCGTGGGTGAGTTTCACATTCCTTATGATTTTATTAATTTGATAGATAAGACGATGTTGATTACGATGAATTTTCTAAAATCGTAATAAAACTGACGCCCTTTCTAAGTAGGATGGTACCCAATAAATAATTTCTATTAATAAAGAGCAACCGGACAATTCGGCAAAGTGTTAAATGGCACACTTTTGAAAAGCGATATAAAGCTATGAAAAACAAATATGAATAAAAAAAGTTGGTTGACTTAGTTAGGATAGAAGTACGTTATTAGGCTGATTTTTCAAAAAACGTTTAATAACTCTATATGACTTCTCAAAAGTGTGCAGATTTATTACTATACAGAACTGTCATGGAATCAAATAAAGATGCATTTATTGAAATCCTTAACTTCACAAGAAAATGATATATATTTTTTTAAATTTTGTATTTTTAGGTTGAGAACATGATTTGGTCACGACCATATTCGATTACACACGTAGTAACATTCTACACTACCGCCTCTGTTTTTATTTTTTCAATTTTGATTTCTATAATTTATCAAGAATATATTTCACATAAAATCCATTAATATGCAAGAAAAAACTCGGGCCGCTAGAGGGCGCTAGTGTAGCATGTCGCCATCAAAAGTAGGATTTGGTTTTACAGATTTTTTAAGGTCCTTATAAAAACGTAATACTGTAAATGCAAATACATACATACGTATATGACGTTTGGTATATCGTGGCACAAGCAACGTCTTCCGCTTTTAATTATGATAGAAGGATATTTTTAAATATTGTCAGGTTATTCGTAACCCAGAAATGTATACATTTCTTTTTGTATTAATATTTAATATTTTTTAATAACCCTATGATGTATTTTGCAGTATAATCAACCATAATTAATAACTGTTGATAGATTGTATTATTATTTTTGACTTAAAAAGCAATATTGTTACGAATTTGTATGGGGAAACTTGGAGTCCCGCACCGTAGATCGCGTTATAATTTGGCACCGTAAAGGAAGTTTTAAACAGTAGTTTTTAAATATTCCGAATTTAGTATCCCATGATAGTTTTAGACCTACGATTATTCCAATAAAAATTTAATAGTAAGTACCTACATAATGTATTTTTTTAAGTTAATGGAATATTCCGCTGACCTACAGAACCATCTAATCCATTTAATCATACACCTTCCTTCATTCCATCCTAATAGATGCCCAAGGATCCTAAATCCCATACAAGGATTTCATAAGCCCCGGGAATCGGTTTGATTTGTTGGGATTTATGTGTAACTCCCTCCACCCTTCCTACCCCGCCTTGTTCGTCTAGCCCCCCTTAGCCACCCTCACAATCCTAACAGTCTGTAGTCACCGACATCTATGGTAATATTCAGTGAACCAAATAAAACTAATATTTTGTTTCTTTAATAAAATTGTTCTACAAATTATCAAGTTTGATTTTTTGTGAAAAGAAAATTGTGACATTTTTGTGTTATTTTTTCCTTCAAAAAATCTAATTTTTTAATCGAAATAAACTAAAACATCGTTTGTTTTTGGAGATAAATTATTAACTTTCGACTGCCAAAACTCGTAATGAAATAAAGGCTCACTGACAAAACAAAAATGGTTTTCAAAATTTTTTATTACTCTTTTATTTTAAGCGAGGGTAATTTGGCCCCCTTTTGAAATCAAAACAAAACAAGTTTTAAGCAATGGAGAATACAAATATACGATAATAGTCATAATATTATTAAGCAGAGGTTTTTTCCGATATTTTTACAATATAAAATCAAAAAACCTTTAACCGCACCTGTTGCAAGACATATGCCCTTTTATGCCTCTTCTATATGTATCTTGTCTAAAAATAGCATACAATGTACATGTATTTGCAAAAACTACATAACCTTTTTCTCAAATTCTCCATAGGGGGCCAACTTGTCAACAAACAAGGTTTTAAAAAATTGGAACGAGAATTTAAAATATTTTATATTTGGCGAACCTTACAAAATACCTATGCCGCGTTCCTTCGGTAGACATATATAGTACAGTAAAGATTTCTCCAAGAAATAATGTTGAAACTCCAGTGAAGCCGAATATTTTTATTTTTTTTTAGATTTAAAAAAAATGCATACCAAGACGCATACGAAAGATTGACTAATAAAATTAAACTACCTAGTATTTATACGTAATTTTAGGTTACCCATGCAAAATGCATTCTGCCCACTAAATATAGTCCCTGAATGAAACGCATATTTCTAATAAAGCCTGCCTGAGCGACAAATAAGCAGACTCGAAGCAAAATTGATTAGGTTCCTACGCTTTTTCTTCTACCCTGATGTGTCGGCATGTTTATCGAAAGTAATTCAATTAAATCGATCGCTAATTGTATTCACTTGGCGGATTTTCGAATTCCCCCTTTATGGCCCCACTAACATGACTGTGCCGGGTACCCGCGTTAGACTATAAGGTAGGCGGCATATAAAATGTTCCGTGACCGAAAGCTCCAATTACAGGGCAGGCTTAATACCGCGGTAAATTCGTAAATGGTCTATGAAATCTCCATTATGTCAAATTAAATACCAAACAAACTTCACAATTCATTTCGTATCGTGTTTCTTGCTCGCACCTCGGCGCGGATAATATTAAAATAATGACGTAAGTATAACAAATTATGAGTTTCGGATCGCCGTTCAAATAATATGTAATTGAAAGCATAAACACACATTGGGTTTTTTCGGCCGAGATGTGACTGCGTGAACAAGTTTTTTTTTTTTTAAATACTTGATTACTATGGTCGACTAGTGGACAAACTGGCTTATGATATTAAGGATAGTGATTAAGTTCGTTTTGAAAGGTAAGATGTTGTCATTTTGGATTCGTGGAAAATCCAATATCAATTTCAAGATCCAAAAAATACATTATGCCTACGTGCGGTCGACTCACAAAAAAGTACGATGTCACTTGATAGTTTGAAGTTCGGAGTTGTTTTCTACGACGGATTTTCTTATTATTAACAAATGTGTCATATTAATTAGAGCATGCTGAGGACAGAACTTTTTGGATTTTTGGAAAATACCGAATATATAAGCCGCAAAAATGTTTACAATAAGCGTGTGACGTCACGGTTCATAAAATTACGTTGGTGCAATTCGAATTGTGAATTATACAGAATCACCTTAAAAGTCCATAACTTCGTCATTTTCGATATATCGAAAAAGTAATTTTTCCATCGTTAACTCTTTAAATAAAGTACATTTTCCTCAAAATAAAAATTTAGGAGACAGACTCATTAAACATTCATGCAATCGAATGGCGTGCGTATTACTGAACTAAAATTGCCTTCAGCTCCTTAGGTGAGATCCGTACTGTCCGATTGTAAAATATTAAAAAAAAATCTTTTAAAAATTGTATGTTACGAATCTAAATAACGCAAAGCTAAATGGATTTAGATATCTGACGTTTGCAGCTGTCGTATAGAACATTGATAAATAATTGACAGAAGGGTTTAATATAATAGCACATAGCTGACTACTAGAAACAAGAATTCGATCTATTGGCCATCGCTTCATTAGCTTGGAACGATGGAACGTAATGTTATGATTTGAAGAAGTCTTGTTTCTATAAAAAAAAAATAATAATTGGCCAACTATAAACAGATATATGCTATTTTTTTATTATTATTTAGTTTCAATACATTTCTTTCTCTATTTACATAATAGCAAATTGCAAGGCTAAAAAGACAATTCAGGATAATTTTCATAGTTCTCCTCACTGGGCGTGCCTATGCTAAGGCGGAATAAGATTATTATAAACTCCTATGACGTTCTTTTCAAAATGCTGGATAACTACCCCCTCTTCTTTTATTTCTTAGTGACAGGTTTTGGTTTGGTTTTTGAAATCATTTGTATGGCTTGGAATATAATTGAAGATACTTATTTATTATTTCGGAACCACAAAATTGCATTATTATGGCAACACAAAGCTACTCAATGCTTCTTTGAAATGTGTTCTTCAGATTCAGATGTTTTCACGTATTCGCATTTGACGATTTTTTTTTAAAAAAATAACGCAAATCATCATTGTTCATTTATTCACGTTTTTTTTTTAATTTCTAATTTGGTTCTGTGAATTTGAATTTGATTTTGCTTTTTTATTTATATAACATCTAATACATGGTTATTTCACAACTCAAATTTCAAAAATTCAAATAAATCGTCTTTCCATGTAATTATCTTCATTACGTTAAAAAAAATAATTATTATTCTAAAATTGTCTTAGAATATGATGTAGAATCATTTCTTTCGGAACGTACCACTTATTTATGAAGACCGCTCGATTAAAGTAAAAAAATATTGACCATCGGGTTGTTTTTTTACAATTATTTTCCTTTGAGCCATCTTGGTAATTAAATTTAAAACATTTTAAACGATCGCAGCGCCCTTATTCTTTTTCTATTATTCAGACTGTATATTCCGCATAATATGTTATTTGAATTTCTAAGATGAACAGGTAGGTGCTTACCCATTTTTCTAATATGCATTTTTGTTTTTTTTTATTTTTTTTCTCTTATTTCTTTTATTATGAAATAATTTTTTGAAGGATTCCGTGCACGTACAGCTTAGCAGAATATGGGAGATATAATCAATTGGAACTAACAATATTCATTACCGTAACATCAAGGTTTTTAACGTTTTAAAGCGTTGTTTAGCAAAATTTCGGGCCAGGAAGCTCGTATCCAACTTAGAAAAGGCTTACAAATGATTTATGAATAATACAATGTACCTTGATTTTTTCGATTTAAAACAAATACAATCATTTACATTCAGATTTGAGGTTTTGCCTCGGATTCGAGTTTGACACTTTAAAATTTGTGAACGAATAATAACATCCACAGAAAAAAACATCTATATTCAATATATTTACTTTTTTTTTTTTTTTTACATAAATACCGCGCAAGAGTCCCAAACTGCTCCCAACCGTCTGGAGCCAGTGAGACTATGGCATTCCCGATTGGGGAATGTTGTGGGGAAAAGGGGAAATACCCGGCTATTCAGATCTGGTCACCAAATACGCCTAAAAGTCATTTCAAGCAACGTTTCAATTCTGAATGGTGGTCTTTCACCAGGGCGATACTGAGAGTATCTTCCACTCTGGAACATGCGCAAATATACTATATATTATTTTTAAATTAATTAATTGTGAAAAAACACAATTTTTTTTTTTTTAAATTACTTACGCACGCCGGGATTTGAACCCGCGACTTTCGGATTCGTAGTCGAGAGCCTTAACCCTCGACCATGGAGACCGTCAAAAATACAACTTTATTTGGTTTTTTATGTAATATTGAACATCTAATACATAGCTATATTGATACATAAATATCAGAAAAATTTAAAAAAAACGCGTTATCATGTCTTCCTTGCAAGGTGGTAAATAATAAAAAAGTAAACATGAATATTATGTAGAATCATCTCCTTTCACAACAAATTTCTGAACACCGCTTGGAGAAAGTAAAAAAATATGCACTTGGACCATTGTGCTATTTTAAATTATCTTCATATTCCTATGAGCCATCTTGGTGTTGTCGTTAAAAACCTTTTAAACGATTGCAACGCCCACATTTTTTGTCTACTATAAAAATGTCAAACTGTACCCACTTACAGGCCCAATACGCATTACGTAGGTACCTGCGTATGGAATCGATTAGTAGCAGTTTGCAGGAAGGCAGTAAAAGGCCCAGGTAGTGAGCACCCAGCATATAGGCATACAGGCACCCAAGCACAAGCCACGGGGCGGTTGACGTGCGGAACAATGCCCCATACGTCATGCGCCTGGTCAGTAGCGGTCAACTGGGCAGCGGAGTGGTCAGGCTAGGTGTAGCCGCTACCCACTACCTATAACTAGCTGGGTGCTCCGTGCGGTATCGTTTCGTGCGGACGTACGTGGGGTTTGGAAATTTTATACCAGACTGTACTTTCTGCATGGTTGGTTTCGAATAAAGAAACTAAAGCAAAATGTACAGGAGACTTAATACAAGAATGGTGCATTGAAAAAAAAAATAAGACACAACATTTATTTATTACCTGGCGATGACAAATAAGAAAGCGTTTAATTGAAGAGGGTTATATTTTTTTACACGGTCTAAATTATTGCCCACAAAAATGGAATCTTTAAGAAAAATAAACTATGAACAGATTATTTAGAACATGGTAGAACATTTGTAAATAAACGGGCTAAGGTCCAATATTTCAATTTAATGCAGCATGAGCTCAAAATTTGAATTTGTGACTAAAACCAAATTAAGGTGATGTGGCGATTAATATTTATTCCCGATACCCAATCCAACACCGTATCTCATTCCAGTGTGGAGAAAAATCGTAACAAAAGAAACATTTAAACATACATACGAGTACATACTTCAATAGATATAACATTAATCTGTGGTGGCATTTTAATCCAATGAATAAGAAATGTTTGTATAAACCACTATTTAAAATATTAATATCATTATGTTTCAGAGGCGAAGCTAACCTCATCGGGATACAAAGTATACCGAGAAAAAATTACCAGAATACACAAATAATAAACATAAAAAAATAATAAGGTTAGAAATTGACAAATTACAAACGTAAACAAAAATTAACAATACGAAATGAACGTTGGTAAGTAATCAATTAAAAGTGTAAGGGTAATAAAATAAAAAAAAAAATGTAATAATAAAATTATTACAAAATCATTAAAAAAAATTATGTTAGAAATTTGAGAAATAATTTTTTTTTTAATAAAATCAAGGCATAAAACAATTAGAAATTTAAGTTGTTAATTTGAAAATGAATTTAAGAGATTCTTTTTATATCCATTGTTGATCGCCATCTGCTTAACTATATGTAATTCTTTTATCATTTTTTTTTTGATAGAGGAATATTAACTAATTTACGAATGAATGAATTATGGAATGAAAATCTGATAATTTATGAATACAAAAAAATTTTAATTATCTAAATATGAAATTTTAGAAATTAGTAAAAGTGTTAATAATCAATTGAATATCATTAATAATAAACTTTTTTTTAATAACTACCTCTTAAATTTATTTTTACATTAATACCTATATATATAATATTATTAAAAAAAAATTGTGAATTATTATTGTTATTTTTAATTTTTTTTATTTGTGCCTTGTTATCCTTGATTTTATTAATACTAAAAATAAAAATATTTTATTTTTTAAATTTCTAATAAAAATTTATTATTTAATATTTTGTACTAATTTTTTTTTTCAATTATTTTTACATTTTGACTCAACTACTTACCCACTTCTATCTCTTATTGTTAATTTTTGTTTACTCTTGTGATTTTTTCTTAATATACTTTGTATCCTGGTGAGAGAAGATTCGCATCCGGACATGTTGATTTTTATATAATAAATAGCAGTTATTTGCAAAACATTTCTTATTCGTTTGATACATACGAGTACAGCCCTCCAAACTTATAAATAAAATTTGATAAATTATGAAAGAGAAATGTTGTGTTCTTGATGTATACCGTTTTAAAATAAGCTTGTTTTGATACATTCCAACCAAATTAAACTCCAGTTTAGTTCATCTATACAACCATACCTTTTAACAAAAACTTTTTTTAAACTTACATCTTCGTAAAGCAATTATGTCAAGTAAAATAGAGAGAAGCAAGAGCAGATACAAAAATACGCAAAGGAGGGGAGAGAAGGGCAATACGAGAGTTTACTGGGCAAAATATTGTTGTGAAGTAATTTTTTTTATTTATAATTTATTTATTTACGCCGATTAAATGTTTAAATTATGTAATTTACATAATATAATTACAAACATTACAGTAGATATGTGCAACTAGTATAATAATAATAGGATGAATATTTAAATATTAAATTGATTAATGGCATCATTATTTATTACTCAGGGGTTCTTCATCTCGAGGGTTCCTAGAAAACTGATATTTTTCAAAAATATATCATCTTCTCGGATGTTTTGTGGGTCGTTTACCAAGCGCCCTGTATTGGGTTCCCTGAGGGAGGGCACCGGGCCTCATGTGCGGTCGCGGGGCGCCGCTGGGAAATGTTGCCATTGTTTATGGACCCTAACTTCAATGTTTTAATGGAATCATTTTTACCTCTTATTAAATATGTTTACAATATAGCAATTGATTGATTGATTGAAATTGGTTCCCATGCAAATTTAAAGTATCTACTAATATATTCTCACAACTTCCTCAATGGAGAAACATGCATGTATTAATGAATTAAGGTCATTTTAAGCAGGAAAAGCTCCTATGGAATGAACCGATACAGCCTGTAAATATAAATAATAATGTTAAACCAGTCTAAGGAGGTTTCTTGCTGTTAACAGTTAACTTGTTCTTTTATTTTCTACTGTTGCTTTCATTGTAAATGTAAAAAACCGTTTAGCTTAAGCGAAAAATCATACAAAAAATATCGTCCAACCTGCATTAAAGCAACAATGACATAAGCTACTCGTCTCCATTTTAGAGACAATTCGTCGCCGTAAATAAGCCGGTTCAATAATAATTATAATAATATTTGGATATTTTATTTTTATTTATTTTTTTTTTATTTCTTTTTTTTTTTAAAGAAACACAAATATTCCCTGGTTACGAATAACCAGACAAATCTCCTGAAAATCTCCTACTACCATAACAGTAAGCGGAAGATGTTGCTTGTGTCGTAATGGAGGACTTGGCCAGCCGAGGAATTGAACTCACGACGCCTGGGTGAGACCCAAACGCGATGCCAACTCAGCCACTGACCGGTGATGATTTATAAAGCGGCGTTTTTGTGAAAAATCACCTCAAGGGCGATGTACAAATGTTTTTTTTCCAATGCTCTATCTTATCACTAACTATAGACAACATATTATTAATACTTATGGTTATTTGTATTCACCGGTTCATCGATCTGTAATACCAAATTATATGTACAATGCATTTGACCCATGAACGTGATGCCACGTTCAAATATACAGGTTATTAATTTCATGTACAGGCAAATATTATGTTTGCAACCTTGTACTATTTGTACCTCCTTTTTTAATGCTACTTTAGCAATTAAAAAAATTAAGCATTGAAAAGTTTGATTTAGAATTCCTTTAGCCTGCAAAGTTGTTATAAATTGTGTCCTAAATATAACATTGTATGTTGTGAAAGCCTACAAGAATTTATCGATTCCTTAGTGAATTTTCTGTAATTTCATCCATTGTTTTTTCAAATCATGTTTGCACATACTGTTTTATTTGGTACCTACTAGTTTTTTTTCTTATTTTTACTAATGACATTTTAAGTACATAAACTAATATGCATATGGTAATATTTTATTATTTTTAATATCACATTTTAACAACAAGCATAACAGTTATTTTTATATATTTTCATTCTTTGAATTTCAGGCATATCATCATTCATTTTCAGTCCTCTCCACTTAAGCAGTTTTGTGACTCTGTGTTTTTCATATGTGGTATTCTAATTTTATTTACGAGTATATTTCTGGTTTCATAATTTTATTAAAAACAATTTCATCCGTAAAATGCTTTGGCAATTGGTTATTCAGAATTTTATGTATAAAATTGTTTAAAGTTTTCAGTAAATTCTTTACTTACAAGACTAACACCATCTTTGGATATTTTTTTGTTGTCCTATTGATGCGGTGTCAATGCTGCGACCGCCAAAATAACACACAAAGAACTATAGTAGACTGAATGCGGTAGAAATGAGATCCCTGGGAAAACCACATATGACCATATGAAAAATGTTGAAAATCGCAGCAATTAAGAAAGGGACGCTTAAATGGTTTTGACATGTACAGCGGATGAACGATGAAAGGAGTGTGCGGAGAATACAAGACGCGAATGTGAATGGATGAAGAAGCCGGCACAATCAAGTGAATCAAATACATAAGTCGGGACATGTCAAGAGTCAGAATAACAAAAGAGTATGTATAAATTTGATCGAAGCAAGTAGTGTGTGCCACGACCTAGTTGTTTGGCGATCCGTCCTTTTTGCCTACCTCTGCGGAGAAACGCACGATGGTTAGTTAGTTAGAACCATAATAGTTTTCAATCATAATAATGTTAATATAATCAGTACCTGCCCATAGACAGTATTTAACAAATTCAAACAATTATTTAAGTAAGGTTTAAGACAAAACAATATTATTAAACACCACTAAAATCTTCCACGGCAATGAGCATCTGAGCAGTGGCGTTCTTCGTGTGAGGCCAGCCCCCGCCCATCTCGCATCCTGGGCTGAGCAGTGAACGTACGGAGCGGAACAGATTGATTATACTCACCAGCATGGCATGGTGCTCGTACGGTGCTCGTACGGTGCTCGTAGTCGGGACTGTTGTTTCACTGACAGTCTGAGATGGCTGGTGTGAGAGATGGTATCAAACAAAGTCCAAGGTCTGAGGCTCGTCTGGGGTTTTGAAATTGTATTTATTCTGGTAAGGGACTCTGGGAGGGTAAGGGAAAAATAATAGTTATATTGAAAACGTCTTGAATTACTTGATTTGTGAAAAGTTTGCGTAAATTGTGCATATACAAAATAAATTAGATATCATGTATCAAAACGAATATTTTCAACAAATACACGGTGTCTGGAAACTAGTAGTACAGGCGGGAAGCCGGGGAATCTGCATCACATAGAGAACCCATAAAACGTAAAATTTATTCGATTGGGAATTTGTATTTTCTGAAAACTTAGGGTTAAAAAACTATTGGAGCCGGGTCTACGCTTCGACGTATTTAAATAAAAACCAATGAAAAGCTGATAAAAACTCAAGGCATCCGATTAAAAAAAATACCTACAAAAATACCTATTAGCGAAGCACGTTATAAAACGTATAAGAATATGACAAAAAAAAACAGTTTTGTTGACTCTTCTGGAAAGTTGCTAAATATGAGATACGCCCGTTTATGTGTGCCGATGTGTATGACGTTCGACCTATCGAAATGGCGCCATGGATATTTATTTTATTGCTTTAGCTGAATCAATTTTGTAATTATCATTATATAATTTGTTTCATAAATGCCTTTTCATGAACCCTGGAAGCGTTAATCGACGTTACATCCGCAATGGAGGCTTGCCAACCACTCCATTATTCGTTATTCTTCACTCCGCCATCGCTGTTAGCTCTTAGCTGCTAGGCGTAACTGTTAAATGCTCGATAATATTATCATATCCGCTGACACCAGCGAGAGTTGGCTGCAAACGGCCATGGACCAATTTGGGATGCTGCCCGGAGTACAGAAGATGAACCGAGTGAATTAATCGATAATTACACGTGAAATGTTCGAAGGGGACCACCAGCGACTCGTTGCGAAAACATCAAACATAATAAAATTATACCGTGCGATACTATCGTACCATTAAAATAATTGAATTTAATGGCAGCTATTAGGTCAACGCGGTTAGAACCAGAATCCACCATTAATATTGTACAAATATGGTAATACCACTGAGAGATCTATTGTAACCTTTCTGTCTGTTATAATCATTGTTTACACGGCAGAGGGAGAGGTTATAACAGAGTTATCAGCGGCATTCCAAAAGTGTTATATAAGGCGACTGTGTGGAGCATTACTTACCTTTCTACCACATTTGATTGCACGTTTCCCAAGATATTTCGTAACTGATTTATTTTTAGTATCTCAAACAGCATCTCTCAAACAAGAACTAACACAAAACCGCGCTATACAAATGTGACATTACTCTTAGGTGCGTAAGAAAATGTGTCCTTTTCAGAAAAAAAGCAGGGAACAAGATTAAAAATTGATGGTTTCCTCTCCTGTCGCAGGTTGGCTATCAACAAGGCAATCTTTATCCCGAAAGTTGCAGTACAAAAGTATTCGATGGAACTGCACTCCAAGCAGATCATAGCAGTCAAAGAAAATCAAATCATTCCCAAATCATATTTTTACTAAACAATATAATTTCGGATGGTGTGAGTACGAAGCATTCTAATTCTAAAATACATAATTCTTATTTTCGCTAGGTAAATACTCGAATGTCGCCGTTCTTACAATAGTTGGTGGTGTAATGGTCAACATAATTCCCTTCCAAGCAATTGATCGATGATCGATTTTCGGCCCTGGCGATATGTTTTTTTTATTTTATTTTATTTTATTTATTTTTTTATTTTTTTTTTATTTATTTTTTTTTATTTTTTTATTTTATTTTCATTATACTACAAATACTACAAGGTCTGCGCTCGTATGTAGATATATAAAATAACACAGAATCCATAAAATTCAACAAAAATACCTTTCGAACACAACGTTTTATTTTTGATCCAATCTTATACTATAAAATTCGGAAAAATGGCCTGGACTCGCCAGAGGATACCAATTTCATAAAGATCCATAGACCATTAAGACCCACCCGACAAACTGTTTCTTTCATTTGCCCCCATGCAAAACTTATCATTCCGCGATTCCCCGTATATGTGCGCAATATAACAAACGATTTAACAATAACCTTCAGGAATATCGAACCAAAGTAATGTGTACGATCATAAATTAATACACGAGTATAGAATGTATCGAGAACATCTCCTATCCCTGTCCTATCTTCATCTCCCCTTTACCTTCTTGTAAGTTTAATATATAATGTAACACCTGTATTCAACCAATATTACCATAACAATTTTTTTTGGCTTAACCATTGTTTAACCACTGTTGTATTTTAAAGTTGTTTATTTCATACAAAAAATATAAAGGTAGAAAATCATTTAATTAGAAAAAAAGTCACGCTCATGTGAAACGGATCTGGTCAAGACTCAATACCCGTATAAACAAATCTCTTCCTTCAGCCAAGGTTTTACTTAGGAATCGGGCAGGTAATAATATTGTTCCCCTGGCTCTACAAACAGTACAACTTCGATATACATTTTTTAGGTGTCACTTTAAATAAAAATAAATCTCCTCAAGTTTATCTGTGACAGATCAAAAACACGATGCAATTAGTAACGATACCTTGCTTCATTGTGTCATTTTTATAATCGCTGGCAATTTGCAACACTCAAACAAAAGCAATCAAATAATAAATAAATAATATTAAACTATCACACCAGAATGTAGAATCGTAAAAATATCTCCACGATGTCCAGTAAAGCCTTGTTGTTTGTAATAACGAGATTCAATCATTTCTTCGGTAGAACAATATTGGTAGGAATGTATGTCCCTGCCGCTGAGAGCTCCGGTCTGATCTCTTTTTTTGTTACATGCTTTTGTTTGAGAAAGAGGAAGAAGTTGCGGCGGAGCTATCGGCGGTGTGTCTTTATGTAACTATTTGGTTGACAAACAAGGTCTACATGACTCGAGGATAGAATGTATTCCAAGTATGCAGCGGCATTCATCTCCCGTGAGACTTGTTGGACCTCCTATTGTACAGGCACTTTATATTGGACCTCCTATTGTCCGGATTGCTGTGCACGCGGCCAATACATCACAAATATGGAGTAACAGATTCCTCTGCAATGGCTCTCAATCATTTTTATTAAGACACCGATTAATTGTTGTTTTCCTGAAATACAACCTGCATGTTACAGAATATCTCTATTGGTTCTCGAAGATCGGGCTTTAAGCGTTAGATGTTTGATGACATTCATTGAAGCCTGCATGTTCAGCAAAATATTATGCACGATATAAAAACCTGAATACTAAGACAGAAATATTTAGACGGGCCTATAGGCGCATCTTTAAAATGCCGCACATTACGAATATGAACACTCCAAAAAATTGTAAACTTAAAATCATCTGCTTGCTTCTTTTGATAGATTAGATTGAAAACAGTTTAGTGATATAGAGTTAGGCAATCACTAAACTAAAATTTTCTTGGAGTGTGATCTATACAGATATGACAGAAAACTGATATCACCAAATAACATAAAACCTTTCAATTCCCAGAGAGACGAATAATATATTTTATGTGTTCAAGAAAGAATTTCGGAACTTCTAAGTTTTCTTATCAGTTTCTCCTGAAGTAGAACAAAATTATCCTTTGGTGCTTCGGGCACACAAGACACGCCCACATCGCCTATCGGTATGTCTCTTACCAAACTATTTATTTTTTTTACATGTAAACCGCACAAGAGTCCCGACTGCTCCCAACCGTCTGGAGCCAGTAAGACTATGGCATCCCCAATTGGGGAATGTTGTGAGACTGATGGTATTGGGGAAGGGAAAGTATTGGGGCAGAGGAAGGTGGGGAAATACCTGGCTATTCAGATCTGGTCAACAAACACGGCTTAAAGGCATTTCAAGCAAAGTTTCAATTCTGAATGGTGGTCTTTCACCAGGGCGATACTGAGAGTATCTTCCACTCTGGAACGTGCGCAAATATACTATATATTATTCTTAAATTAATTAATTGTGAAACAGCACAAATTAATTAAATAAAATGTACTTGCGCACACCGGGATTTGAACCCGCGACTTTCGGATTCGTAGTCGAGAGCCTTACCCCTTGACCATGAAGGTCGTCCAAGGTTAAATTAATGGAATATATGGTAAAAGAAGAAACTTCTGACTTCAGAACTTGGGACAGGTACGGGTGTAGTTCCGTAAGGTTTACCGAGCTGCAATATAAGGGGTTAAGATTGTCCTATTATAGCTAACCTATGGGAGTGGGCACATGAAAAATGACAAAATATAATTTTATAGTCACTTAATAATAATAATATTTATTTATTTGGAAGAAACAAACAGCTTTTAATACAAATATATATATACAAAGGAAGCTTAACAAAAGGTAAGCCAACAAAGTTTCCTGTGCTAATAGTGGTTAATACATGCGTTTTATTTATGAAGCTAACAAAATAAAGAAAAAAATAAGAAGTAAGGGGGGAGAGGAAGAGGATGAGAGGATCGGGATAGGAAATGCTTTCGATGCATTTTATACTCGTGCTAACAAAATAAAGAAAAAAATAAGAAATAAGGGGGGAGAGGAAGAGGATGATAGGATCGGGATAGGAGATGCTTTCGATGCACTTTATACTCGTGCTTCAATTTGTGGTCGTACGTATTACTTCGGTTCGATATTTTTAAACGGTATTGTGAAGAATGTCGATATTGTGCTTTATATTGGGCACAAATACGGGGAATTAGAGAATTTATCCTAAGATTGGTCCGCCATGCGGGCAAATGAAAAAAATCGGTTTGTCGAGTTGGTCTTGACGGTATGTGAATTTTTATAAAGTTGATGAGCTCTAGCGAGTCCAGGCTATTATTCATAATTTTAAACAACAAGATTTGGTCAAATTAATAATAAACGTCGCATTTGAAGCGTGATGAAGTTATGGAATTTTAAGGACTCGGTATTATTTTAAAAAATGTAAATTAAATTTAGAATTTACATACTTAAAGAATTTACGTTGAATGCTTTCGATTCTTTCAATGTGGACTTGGTATAAAGGCGTCCATATCAGTGTGCAATATTCTAAGTGAGGGCGAATATACGCGGTTTAAAGGGCGTACAGAGTCTGTCTGTTGTGAAAAGGTTTTGAAATTCAAATTATAAATCCCAGCATTTTATTGGCTTTATTGATAACCTCGTTAGATCGTTTGATAAATTTAGTTTCACGTCCAGTATTACCCCAAAGGTCTCGAATAGATTATATTTCAGTGATATGTGTATCTTTTAAAGTGTAATTAAAATGAATTTTCTTTTTGTTACGTATGAATGATAATTTGTTCATTTTGAAATATTACTAAGTAATTTGTTTAATTAGCAGTACACAAATATACGATTGAGGTCCTCTTGAAGTTTGATGTAGCCATTGATTGATTTAACAGCTGAATACATATTTTGTTATCATCTGCGTATCCTAGGTAATTAGCATAATATGCAGGGTGTATCAGATAATGTTCAATATACAGGGTGTATCAGGAACTGACAGAAATTAAGCAGCGATTTCTGGGGTTATTTAGAATAAAAAATGTAGATGTCGTTTCGCTTTTTTTCCATTAACAACAATAAATACATATTTCTGCCACACGTCGCTACTAGATACACCCTCACGGGCCTAATGAATCACATGTAACGCGCTCCCTCTCGTCCCAGCAGCACCGTACATACAAGACAGCGCGCGAACCACGTGATCCGTTAGGGTATATCAAGTAGCGACGTGTGACAGATAAATATATTTTTTGTTTTTAATTTTAAAAACGTGTCACCGGACGGCAATACGACACCTACATTTTTTGCTTCAAATAAGCTCGGGAATCGCTGGTTAAAGTATATAGGGTACGTCCTGATACAACTTGTAAAATTACTGGAAATGTTCGAATTTTTTATTCTATACTGGTTCTACAGCCAAATATAAAAAATGTTAAAACCATTTTTTTCCCACAAATTTGAAGATTTGGTAATATAAAGACTCGGTCACACGTAGCGATTTGGACGCTGCTGTTTGAATAGTACCTACCAATCAAATATATGTAATTGTATTCATGTTTTGGGAATAACCGCATTGTAATATATTTTTAATCATTGACGACAATATTAGTAACTTCCAAATCAAAACACGAAACCGAAAAGACACAGAAAAGACCTGATAGACCATGAGGTCCTGGGTTCGAATCCCTGCAGGTACCGTTATCTTTTCTGTGTCTTTTCGGTTTCATGTTTCAATGTGTTAGTTGTTAATATTATAGTCTATGATTAAATATATATATGTAATTTTTAAAAGTATATTGATTACTCTATAATAATTTTTTTCTCATCTCTATATAAGTACTTAATGTTGATACTTCCCTTAATTTATCCGGTATACGAAAATGAATACTGAATGCTTTTTTCTCATCTTTTTACACTATATTAATTATTACATCTACTATACTTAAATTATCTTACATACATAATTGATTTACCTGTAATGTTTTTCTCATCTCTTTATGCATAATTTTATACTGTGTTTTTTTTCACCCATTTTTTTATTATCATACTATGTTAATACTACATTTTTTCCTTATATATTTGTATTGATACTTGACATGAACTAAACATGTCAATATGACTGTCCTAAAATGGGATTTGTTCCTAGTTGGGCAGTCAAATAATTTGTGTTTCACATATATAATTATTATTATGATTATAATTTGGACAGATAAATTTGTTTTCAACCTCTTCAATTCAATATTTTAATCGACCGGTTTCGGAAGTACCCTTCTTCGTCAGGAATATATTAACTCTAAATTAAGACACGAAATAATGATAGAATACATGAATCTTTAGGTGTTTGAATGGGAGCCGACCCAATGGGAAGGGCTAATTAGGGGGTTTTCTGGATGAACAAAGCGATTCACTGGAAAAATATCTAGAAGAGGACTATACGGTAAATTTACTTGGTTATTCAATATACTAGAATTAATATTTAGGGATTTTCTAATTTCCAGTGCTTCTAAATTATAATTATTTCTTTTGCTTTTATTATTACGGTGAAGAATTTGAACCTCTGTATTTTTCATCAATATATGATCGATTGAAACGGGATGATTGGCAGAATCTGAATAACTATTGTTTATTTAAACATTTTTCCGTGATTCTGTATGCGTTTACATTATAACTAATGGCAAGCCACAGGGTAAATGCTTTTTACGAATATTATATTATTATTAAAATCGCTTCCTGTCACAAGGTACTTGAGAATACACCGCATCTAGTACTAATGACTAGATGCGGTGGCGACGACATAGCAACGTCGAAATCGCTACGTGTGGCCGAGGCTTAAGTATTAAAAAAACTGCATAAATGTATGAAATCTACAAGTCTCCTTGGTCGAGGGGTAAGGCTCTCGACTACGAATCCGAAGGTCGCGGGTTCAAATCCCGGCGTGAGCAACTAAATTTTATTTAATTAATTTGTGTTGTTTCACAATTAATTAATTTAAAAATAATATATAGTATATTTGCGCACGTTCCAGAGTGGAAGATACTCTCAGTATCACCCTGGTGAAAGACCACCATTCAGAATTGAAATGTTGCTTGAAATGGCTTTTAGCCGTGCTTGGTGACCAGATCTGAATAGCCAGGTATTTACCTACCTTCCCCTTCTCCTTCCCCTCCCCAATACCTTCAGCCTCACAATATTCCCCAATGGGGATGCCATAGTCTCACTGGCTCCAGACGGTTGGGAGCAGTTGGGACTCTTGTGCGGTATTCATGTAAAAAAAAAAAAGTCTCTTACCTTACCATAAAACCATGTCATGTGAATAACTAAAGTACCTCCCTCGCGCAGGTTTGTTTAACAATTCAACCATAAAGGAATGATTTAGCCCGTCCCAGTGTGAGTCCGCGGGGCCGGCGAGCAACATTTGTCAAAACTTTTCGTTCTGGCCTAATATGATGGAGACAAATGGGCATTGAGCCACGAATACATTCCGCGAGAGGAATGCCTGAACCGAATTACAATATGTGGATTTAACATTTTATTATGTATTAGGTTCATTATTGTAGCACTCAGTCAAGGAACGTGTCTTAGATAAGACGGATTGCGTAAATTAATATATCAAAGTACATTCGTTTTAATGGGATTCAGCTAGACTGGTGGTTTTCGAATCGCCAGTACCTAAGTATTTTATTAATCATAGCAATACAACAACGTGTTCAATACCGACAATCTTTTCGAAATTTATTTTGATACTCTCTTTGAAGAAATAGATAATGCGTAATTAATAAGAAGAACTTTGTTTACGCCACTGTTTTTAATATAAAAAATATCGACATGTTTCAGAAGCAAAGCTTCCCTGTATATAAAGTATATTGTTTATCCTGATAAGAGCAGTTTTATTTCTAAAACATGTAGATATTTATATATTAATAACAGTGGTGTAAACAAAGTTCTACTTGTTAATTACACTAATAATGACGCCACAAAATAATTACACAACTTTCGAAGAAAAAACTACATTTTTTATTTTTTATTTAATATAAATCATAACTGGCGGTTTGAAAATGGCCTTCAATGTCGAAACAGCTGTCTCAATAATAATAAATAAAAATAGTTGCAGAACTTAATAATAACATTAATAAATTTGATTTACATTAAATTTTAAAAAATATATATTAAATGGAGTTCTACGAATTAAACAAGAAACAATCAATAAAAACTAGATCCTCTTATGCATTTCTGAATCCTACTATATAAATGCATACCTAATGTATTTCTGCCGCATTTTTCCGTTCCAAAAACAACTAAATCATTGATTATTTCTGTTTAACTTTGAAGTTTTAAAAAATGTTAAAAAAAAAGTTCTGCTAGGTATTTATTATTACGCGTGACTACTGTTTCGCCTTCCGAAGGCATTATCAAACTTTGGAGAAGCCACTTACAGACGATCTGTTTATATTATTTCTATGTAGGTAGGTAGATATTTAATTTTTATTTTTTATTACCAAAGCTCTTACTAATTTCTGAGTAATTTTAATAATAATGGTTATTATTTTTATAATTTTTTTAAACTTGGAATTCCTAAAATTAAACACGACAAAATAAAACTGTATGTCTTAACCTTTATTTTAAGGAATAATATGTGATGGTAACAAAATGTTTTATTTAACTCTAATATTATTTTTTGTCTGCATAAGATATTTTACTACTGATAATGAACTGTATAAATCTACAAATTGCTTTAAATGGCTTATTCCGTATTTAGTAACTAAATCTAAATAGTCAGGTAAGTACTTCCCAAAACTATCTCTCATCTTTATCCTTCCTCTCCCCTCTTTATTCAGACTGGCAACAATTCATAAACGGAAAGCAATTATCCCACTGCTTCCACTTGTCAGTAGAGAATGTAAAGCAGAATTACATAATCTGAAAAATAAATAACATTAATAAAGTTCAACCTTTTTGATGCAATTAGTTGCAACGGTCCTAATGGACGAATGCAATCATTAATAATCATAGACCATAATGAACTTAGATGACATAGTATTGCATAACTTCCCATAGGAGGATCAAAGGACAAAATCCTACCCATAGCCTAACATAAAAACAAGTATTGATCGTGCCGACTGTGATGTCGATGATTACCTTTTGTCTTCAGCATGCAACAATCAACCTGAAGACCTCCCCGAACCAATCGATAAGCAAATACTCCCATGGACAACGTCCCATGGCTGTGACACGGATATCAATAATAAATATTTGGTCGGTTTGAATTCCTACATCGAAAAGAATGCCAAAATATTACTCATGGTACTCGTACCGAAGTATTCAATTAGTTACCTATTTTTGTGTGACCGTATTTTTTGCCAAATGAAATCCGGCTTCATTCTTGAAATCTTTTAAAAATAAAATATTCTAATGTGATTTACAAAACTTTAGATTAAGACATACTTACCAGTGAATTAGACAATACCTTAGAACGGACGTATCCTCATTTTTACCTAATTGTATCTATGTTTTAAAATGAATGATTAATTTTTAAAATTCTCATAATTTTTTCAGTTCGATATTTGAGATAACTAATAATAATTACTTTGTTTAAAACCACTGTATTTAATATGTCCTATTCAGGATAAAAAATGACGTAATAAAAATAATGACAAGTATAGACAAATAATAAGAAAATAGAACAAATAAAAAAAACAAATGAAAATTAAAAATAATTGATGAAAGTAGGTAAGTAATTAATTAAAAATGTTAAAATAATTAAAACATGTTTTTATTTATTATTATTTTAAAGAAAATATTAATGCCTGAAAAAAAATATGTATTATAAAAATTCATACAAAATATTTTTATAAATGTATTTATTAATGCGAAAATAAATCAAAAAATCTGTGTAATTTTTTATTTTTTATTATTAATAATATTTGTTTGCCTATTAACACTTTAAACAAATTAATTATTATTAATTTAATGCATTTGTCTCCACAGAGCTATTTTACATCATTTGAAGAAATTAAAACATTAATCCTTAAAATTACAATGTTATAGTATAACTAACGAAGATTTAAATTTGCACAAGAGAAACAAATACAAAAATAGTTGCTTAACATATGTATATTATTGTGGATTATTATTGTTATGCATAAAATGAATGAAATGAGGTACCTACATAAACATTTACTAAAAAAATTAAATTCGCAAATTTATTATTATAAGCACCTGGAGACTATCAATAAAAATTCACATAATTTGTCGATGAGAAGATTGACGATGAAAAGTCTCAAATGGAAATCGTTTCAATTGACTCTGTAAACGATCAATTGGTGCCATCCATGAGCATAATTTACGTAAATATTGTCAATTTTATTGACCAGGGCGCTTTAGTTTATACGTGGGTATATTATTGTATATTAGGTTGAAATCGTTGGCACACCCAATACTTTGTTAATAATGTTCATTTTATGGTTTAAATATATGGTTATCACGTGATTTTACTCTTTGAACGTTCTTGTGGAATTTGCAAGGAAGGTGTTTTTTCAGACAGCAGACAGCTGTACCCACCGTGTACTCTCTGACCAAGGTGGTCATCTGTTGATGCGGCGAGGCTGTCTGTACCCACTACACTACCCACACCCACCCGCATAGCCCTCGGCCCGCGTACCATCAACCATCAGTCAACAGTATCGGAGATGTGACAGGCTTATCAGGTGCGATCGGTCCGGCGCAGCGGGCCGCCCCTCGGCTGATCCAGATGTATCGCTGCTCGGGATGGTCGGAATTCGGTACACTTCGGGATCTGTACTCGTTCCTTCATGACATGACTTGTGTAAAGGTATGTTTGCTTTTCAAGGTGGGTGTCATTTCGGCCCATGTGTCGCTAGAAAACATATTATTTGGAAGAATACAATCGTGGAAAGAAAGTAAGGTGCCTACAGAGAAAAATATTATAACCAGTGAAAGATTTCCAAAGCAATTAATAAGTAAATTCATAATTCAAGTTATTATTATTTAGTTACCGTTTCAGATTTCAGAAACTCATACTCGCATCAACAATAATTTTAAAACATCATTTTATACATATTAAACTTTGCAGTGTTTTTACACGTGCACCGTAGCACCGATACTAGCGTTCAATTCCAAATTTTAATAGTCCAAAAATAGCCGAAAACCAATTCTTTCAACAAGCTGTCACAATAATAAAAAACTAAAAATAATTGCACAACTTAATAATGACATTATTAAATTTGATTTACATTAAATTTAAAAAAATAAAAAATAAAAAAAAATAAAATCTTTCAACAAACATCAAACATAGTCCAAACGAGGTCCCGAAAGGAAATCCGTAGCCTATAATATAACTATTTTTGTGTGTGACACGTCTCGATCTAATATAACTAGGCACTTTATTAGGGATAATTACAAATTCAGTTTTTTCAACTCTATATTTTTGGATTATTTTTTTATAATGTATACAACAAACAGAGGGAAAACGTTAAAAAAATTACATAAGAGTTATAATAATAATAATACTTGGACGATTTATATAGCGCCGTTTTTGTGAAAAATCACCTCAAGGGCGCTGTACAAATTCTACTTGCTAGGGTTTATCTTATTATGTACATATACAGAAAACATACTTACCTGGTAGGGCACTCCATATTAAAACATAATTAAATTACAATGTTTTGGGCTGAGATGATGTGACTTTGCACGCACAGGATACATACATTAGAAAACACTCCACATTGCATGACATTGAAGTTACTGTTTAAATCCTATTTGTCATTGATATTATATACATTAGAAGGTTATTGGGAAAAGAACAGTAGGTGCTTATTTGAAATATGATTTTATTTGAGATTTTTTGTTAATAATTATTTACATTTGCAAATATTTTATACCAACCATCCAATAATGGTGTACAACATATGTAAAAATAAAACAATAAGTAAATAAAAACAAACAAAGCAACAACAAAAAAGAGATGCGAAAATAAAATTTGGGTCAAATGAAAAAAAAATTCAAAATTTTTAGTAAAGTTCTGGGGCTATCGCTAAATATGGATTCTGTATATATGTACTCGTACACTATCTTGCTACCATAGTGAATGTTGTATAGTCAACCCACTCGCACAAAAGATTTGGAGAAGGTTAAGTTGATTCTTTGGAAAGGAATATAAAAAGATTTCTTAGTGTACGGTGATTGCTATTGATTTTGATTTTAGCCAGAGGGAAGATTCTACATGTAGCATGTAGGTAATTCGTTTTTCTCCACATCTTTTCAACACTTTCTGCAAAACAGTTTTTTGATACCTGCATTGTGTACATACTTACCTTTATTTTATTTTTTTATTATGCACTTGGCGAATCGTGCAAAAGAATAATATTACAAAAGTTGTGCAATAACAAAATCTAAATACCTGCATAACAATAGCGTGCAGTCCAAAAAGGCTTAAAAGCTGTGCTTACCAATGGCGTGCATTACTCTATAACCAAAGGTAGGCTGTGTGTAATTTTTCATTGAATATTTGAAAATGGCTATTCTATTATTATCTACCGCTGGTGGCCAACTGAATAAATGGGTGTACAAGTTCCCTCAATCAAACTCATGTAAAATTCAAAATTTATCGTATTTTGTCTATTTTCGTTTAATTTCTTTATTTCGACATTTTGAGGGGGGGTAGGCCCAGCTTTTCATCCTTTGTAGACTCTTCGCCACCCTTAGAAAAATGAACCATATAAAATATTAAAAGGTAATGAAAAAATACGACGAATTTCTGATCAAAAAGTATTTTTTAAATGAATTTTGAAAGGAACTTGTACGCTCATTTATTCAAATGGCCACAACAATCAGTGGAAGACGATAATAAGATTACCGTTTTCGTATTTTCAATGTACAATTCATACCTGAACTTGACAAACTACACCGTCTACCTTTGGTTAAAAGGCAATGCACGCCACTGCTACATATCATTCGTAAATGAATTAAAATTTATTTTTTATTCGCCACTTTATTAAATACACATGTTTCTTAAGCGATGCTTTCTCCATCGGGAATATATAGAAAACTAAAAAGTAATAAAAATAATACTTGACATTTTAATATTTCTGTCAAGAACGTTTCTCACTGCCGCCAAATACCACAAATGATATTTTAAAAACCCTGAATGCTTATTATAGTATTTGTTGAATAGTCTAAAGGTGTTGTGGATGTCTCTCAATTGGCAATCATTATTTCATCTTCCGAGAAAGCTATAAATTACGTGGGCACACTTCTCACGGCATCACCTGTCTTTTCATCCTCCCGTGGGTTGTGAGCAGACTGAGTAGTCCGTTAGTGATCTTTAAATGGTGGTCCATTTGTTTTGTCTCCTGTTGATCTGTTGGATACTTTATTATGCTGTAGTTATCGTGGTCTTTCTTTGTGGTCTAGAACTGTCGATCGCATCTGACCGATTCCAACCGTAACTTTAAGAGCACAGGAAGATACTTTGTTTAGTAATTATTATATTTCTTATTCAATTTGCTGTAATTGCAAGGCAGCATTCGTACCGCAGTGGTGGACGCTATTGATTTTACAAATTTTTAATTTTTGGATGCCTTATCCGTATAAATAATACGTCTATTGGCAAAGAAACAAAAAGCGTTTCTATTAATTGCTTATATACCTGACTAAGAAGTAGTGACATAAAAAAATTATTTGATTTTATGTATCTTTAAAGGTTCATGCATGTAGTTTTACTTGTGACTAAGAAAATATTATAAGGTCACGCTTGTAATTTGTTATATTTTTAATGACATGCTAAACTGACATAAAACCTACTCACTGATACCTGTATAAATATTAAAACACTTAATTTATCGTTCGTTCTACATACGCCAAAGTGGCAAAAACACGCAATTAAATAAGTTAACAAGTAGAACCGATAAAAAATGTGTGCTAAATCGACCAATGGAAATTTCGTATTTAAATTTATTTCCTCTTTTATACATAAAAGGTGATCTGTGCAGAGTTCCAAAACCCCGTTAACTTTTTATAACTGTTAAACTATTATTTTTTAAATAAAATTAATAGGACATGCTTTGCGTACACCAATATTTAATTTATAAATTTCAACATGTTTCGAAAGCGAAAGTTTACCTCATCAGGATACCCAGTGTAATAAATAATAATTAAAAGTATATGCAAACAATGATCATACAAAAATAACAATGTAAGAATAGACATATTACAAATATTAACAATGGGTGATGAAGTCGGTAAGTAATTAATTAAAAACGTTAAAATAATTGAAAAAATATATATTTGTATCTTAAAGTAATACATAATAAATTTACATTTGAAATTTAAGAGTGAAATTATTTTTTATTATAAATAAAATCAAGAAAAAAAACACGACATGAAAAATAAAATAATAATACTCATTATTATTAATTATATTAATAATTACATCATTATAGATTGAATAATTTGAATTTGAATTTATTTGTTTATTTATTCTTAAAGTAAACTCTTTTTAAGTAACTTATTTATAAGTTATTAATACATATATTGTATTCCTTATAAAGCGTTCTCTCAGCCCCAAAGTATTATTACATTTTTCATTAGTTCAAGAAAAAGTGTCAAATGGTAACTGTCTTGTCGACCGCCCTACAGTACCTTTTGACACAAAAAAAAATCAAATGCATTTCAGAGCACGCAATCTCACCAGCGACCACCCCTGCTGCCTGCATTCATGTGACAATTAAGGCCAATGCAAACACACTTCCCTCGAGGGTTAGATCTGTGAAACAACCCCGCGGGGGGCGAAGCCTCACAAAACGCTTCAAATCCCTACCAGGACCATTGTCCTTCAGTGATCGATCTTCTGCACTTCATTATGGCAGTGTAAACGCCTAGAAACGGAACAATGCGGTCGAAATGCATTATCACCACACCGCAAATCAATTCAGTATCTGTTGACCCAAATGACAATGTCAAAATATTGATTGTCAAACGCTGAAAGAACCCACTTCAGAATCAATGACAACAATTTTTTTTGTAAATAAACACGACCAAACTCCAATATACTACATAATAATTACATTCCATGATTGATTCGCTAGCCTGAGATCATTTGCAACCTTTACACTGTTTTGTCGAATCATTTCACTGGAATATTGCTGAATCATTTATGCGCCGTTGTGAAGTTTTCTCATAAACATTGAAACCAAAATATTTCCTTTATCAAAGAACTGTTATTTTATATAGCCATGCATTTTTTTACATTTAAAGGGACGTGCAATAGACATAAATCCTGAAGTTTCTGTTCGTCCTTTGATCTCGGGGACTTTTCTTTGGAAATTGCAATCACTTTGCTTAATCACAGTTTAACGGATAACAAGAAACATGTTTATGGTTCGAGAAATTGAGGAGGTCTTCGAAATACGTAATTACTTATACATCAGCTGTTATGGAGGGGTTGCTTTCAATTTCTCTTTGATGAAGACGTTTCAACTAAATATAATTACGCTGTGAAGATGTTTCCGGTGGCTTTAATATTTATCTGGTCGTCGGGCTTGACCGTTGTAACATAAAATCGTTTTATTTTTATTAAAAAAAAAACGATCTTCTGAAAGTAATACGAGTATGTGTTCGGAATTAATTATTAGAGCCCCATCTTTGTGAAATGTGACCCTCAGGCCGCTTTACAAATCTGCAAAATAAATTATGTATCATAACATAAATTAGCTAGATTTTAGGTATGTGTGTAGGTATCTACTTATGACCAGCTAAAAAATAAGGTTTTCCACATTATCACATATTTTTTGATATGTCTTGCCTTTCCGAAGTGACGAGTTATATGCATTTAAATCTTACGTTATTTCAACGGGTACCTGCGTTCAACAAATTCAGGTTTTTATATTGAATAGCCATAAAAAAACTATTAAAAGTGTTGCATCAATGCAACTGGACAGATAGTGTTGTAATATATCAAAACATTGGGAATGAAATAAATCTAGTTATTCGATATATAGTGACGGTTATTAATCAAATAGACATAAAAAAGTCACTTTTAACAGGTTTGGATAATTTACACCAAATTACTTTGAACGTGGCGTGACCGCGAAACTCATAACAAAACCTTTCTACGATCTTAGAACACACGACCGAGCAACTTTTAAACAATAAACGTCAGCCGTAAAACATCTTGAACGCCATCAATATCGTGTTATTAGTGCCCGTTTAAATATCCTTTAATGATCAAGAAAAGTGTACGCTTAGAAAAAGTTATCATGACACGGCGAGATGTAAGACGGTGGCGATTAACGGGGGAAAAAAATATTGTCTCGAGTAACTCGGGAGCCGCCATCGCCAGATGGGGCCACTTCAAAGGGAGGCCGAAGATATGACTCCAGTGTATGTATCCAGCCTCGTGTAAATACTGTACACTGCAGCAGACAACTTCTGGCTAAACATCTGAACCGATAGGCGGATATGCGGTCGGCTTTACTGCGCATAGATAAAAGGGTCTGAGCGAAGACACGGCAGCCGATCGTCAGTGGGAGCCGATATTTGAAGTGGTCAGGAGTATGCTCACCTCAATAAAACAATAATGAATCGGGGTTCTAATGTTGGTGTGTTTTATTCACTGCGGTCGGATCGACAGTGGCTTGTAGTTTTGTGCCTTGTGCATATCGGAGATTGAGCGGCGAGGCTTGACCTTCTATTGAAGTCGACGTTCGGTTCGTAAACAATCGGAAGCGTAGGATAAATAAATCAATGTCGACTTAATGTGAGTGTGTGAATGATATATATTTTTAAATAAATTCTCCATAGGAAATCAATAAGCATCATCCCACTTATCAAAAGTCTTATTAATTGTCGTAACGTCACATTCTCATACATTGCAAATATAAATAAGTCCTGTCACAAAGTTCACAAAATGAATATTAATTTGATTTTCTTTTTTTTAATCGCGTTACCCAATGCCTTTATTCTTGAAAAGGTTGAAATTCCCGCTTAACACCGGCCGCGTGTTTCGATTTACGCAAAAAATACATCACCAAAATGCGTGTTTTATTTTATTTTGTAAAGCTCAGGGATAAATATTAAAAAGATTTTCGGTCATATTCTAAAAAACTTAATTTCCCATAATGCACAATATGACAATATCTGAAAAAGGGTTCGTAAGTAGGAGATATTGAACTTTAAACATTTTTTTTAGTTGTGATACATTATTTTTTTGTAGGTTAATTTTTGTAGACTTACCATAAAATTTACCATTTAAGGCAAAAACCAAAGTGTGTTTTACTTGAAGTATTTAATTAAATCATCTGTGATATTTCTAGGCCATCAAATTTTCAAATCAAAAACACATGATTTTGCATTACTTCGCATTGCATCGCCTTAAACCCTTAGAACGGGCTAGGCTTTTAAAACAAATTTTACTTAGAAATCTAATATGAGTTCATATGCTTACCTACTAGATTAGCTTCACTCAGCATTTCTCCGTAATACGTGAACAGTGACGTAACGAACACCCTGGTAACCGCGCTAAGATGATCAAACCGCAAAAAATTGTGTTTCCTGAAAAAACTTTTCTAACGTCTACGTCTATCACACGTATTTTAACTAAGTAAACGACTAAGTTCTTCCCTTACTTGACTGGTGTATTGTTCGAATACATTATTTGCAAGCGGTGCGACGTTTTATTCAAACAAGAAACTGTAATTTTTTATGTGACACCTCTCAAGAGTGCCCCGGTATACAAGGGAACTATATCGCTACGCGATTGGGCAACATTGTGAGACGGTTTAAAGTGAGGGCCATAGGAAGGAATTTATTAATGCGGGCTTTGAAGATGCCCGTATTAAATGTAGGAGGAAAGACAGATGGCGGTAGCTCGTTCCACATACGAGCCGATTTACAGAAAACGGTAGGAAAAAAAAACGGTCGGCAAAACGACCCGTTCTCATGAAGCCAACATAAACCGTGAACGGATGTTCCGCTCGTGTTTGTCGAGTTTCACTCACGTGCACCGGCCGAGGGGATCAACGCTGCTAGGTCTCCATTGAAATATCTGTAGAACAGACTCAGCATACCTACATTGCGTCTGTGCATTGGATATGGCAGTCGGTCTATTAATAACAGATTGATCAGATAACAATCAATCAGACGAACCGCCCTCTTTTGCACAAAACCAAGCAAGTTAATCAAGTATTTGGGAGCTCAAGCCCAGAGATGACTTTTGAACTCGACTGTTGGACATACTTGCGATTTGAATAGGATTAGCAGTTGGTCACTATTGAAGAATCTGCTAGCCATATAATCCAAGACGCCCTTAAAATCCAATAAATATTTTCATTGTCAGGGGTTTATTTAACTGGCTCGCCTGGATGCAAGAGTTTGTCGCTATGCCACTGGATATTGACACCACTAATTCTAAACTAATGCTTCCATGGTGCAGTAGGTAATATTTAATGTTAGTACCACCTTCTTATTTTAACTACCGATAATTTAAACTTTCTTTTTTTAAATATAAACTCCTTTTTTCAATCGGACACGTGTTGTGTGCTTTTTAATCATTTTAATTTTGGTTTGAATGTGTAATAGGTGCCATTAAATATTTAGTGGAATTCATCGTCTGACCATTAATTTAAAAATAAGACCGAAGGCAATATAGATAACAAGTCAATAAAGACAAACAGAATAAAAATAAACCTTAATACTTTTTTTTCTGCTTCGGAAAGAGCCCCCATTTTTTTTCTGATTATTTTGCATGAAATGTTAAAAACAACGCATTTATTATTCTTCAAGAATGCATAATTTTTTTCGTAGTAAAGTAATCGTGTGATTTAACATGAGCCGTAAACCAGACGAAGAGATAACTACGTTATTAACCGCGGTCTTTGATAAACAACCGCCCGTTTTACATTATCCAACTTAGACGAAAAACTTAACATGGGCCGATAGGAAAGTGGATGGAGGAAGCTCGTTTATGGAGATAAGTAGGGCCTATATTGAAAGTTCTATATTCACCATAGTGCCTACCTGTATATGTTATTTAATCGCTGAGTAGTATGGCCTGTTTCCCCTCTATCCAGCGGTAATAGTTCTGTATGGATAACATCCCGAAGTATACCTAAAAAACTTCACCGTAAAAACGCAAGTGGTGCCGCTGTGTTATATTCAACATGACTTCAACAAGCGCATCCCTTTTCTATAAATATATCTACCCACCTGGATCAACTATAATAATACGTCAATTTCTGTTTAGTGTTGAGTGTCGAGTGAATAAAACATCAAATTCAGGGGGTAGTCTTTATTGAATCCCCGAGGCGTATGTGTGGTAAAATCATATATGATCATGTTAACAATATGCTAGATAAGCGTAATGGAAAATATTGAGAAAGGGACGCTTAGAGGGTTTGGGCATCAGAACGTATGCACAACAAAGAAGTGTAATGAAAATATATGACGCATAATGAATGATAAAAGAAGTCTGGGTTGCCCGAGTGATTCAAATCCACGAGTCGAACCATGTCAAAAATAAGACGATGTATGAATGTGAATGAAGTAATCAGTTTTTTGCCAAGACAGAGTCGTGTGGTGGCCAACCTCTGTGGAGTAATGACGCGATGGTTAATTAGTTATTTATTATATTAAATTAGAGTATTTATGAAAAAATAACTATTATTTAATTGTGAATAATATTTATCATTTAAAGAGTTATTTGTTACGCCCAAAGAAAATTTTCCAAAAACAAAACGAACAATCCGATTTTATTTTAAATAAAAGAAACACTTTGTTATAAACCACGAATATATTTTATTTTTCGATAACCGGTTTCGCTTAGCTCAGGCCTCGTCAGAGCAAATATTATAAGTAAAGAATAATGCAGAGTTTTTTTTGTTTTTGTTTTTGTTTCAAATAAAAGAATAAAAATATATATTTTTAAGAAGAACTGGGTAGAATACTAATTCTTAGTTTGTCGCTGTACCTCAGCATAAAAAAGAGTGGCTCTTGTGCTTGGTGTGGAATTTAACATTCTTATGTAACCGTACTGTTTTGGTTATTATGTTTTCGCTAAATGATGTTAAATCAGAAATTCATGTAATTAATAGCATAATCTGATGAAAAGTTGAATAAAAAATCTTTTTTTTTTAGAAAACTAATAAGGTAAAGAAAAAAGCATTTTTATAAAAAAAATTATAACGTAACATTTTATATCATACATAAAAACACGTTCTATTAATTTGTAAATTATCACTGAAGTTAAGGTCAACAATCATTATATTATTTATTCTAAAATTCTAAGTCTAAAATTGTTAGTTGTAAGTCTCTATTCCTAAGCCGTAGATGTTTACCATTCAACAATATTGTTTAAAAGACTCATTCATGAACTAGTAATTATAAGTCTGAATTAGGTAGTTTCTATTTATAAATCTTAGCCGTAAGCCATTAGTAATAAATCTAATATGTAGGTTATTAGATATAAGTGATAAGGTATAGGTTAGATAAATTATGTTGTAAAGCTCCCTTGAGGTGATTTTCTCAAGAAAATGGCGCTATAGTAATAATCCATTTATCATTATTATTATTATAACGTATATCAAAACAACACAATATTTATTGTAATGCATCACGGCTGATTAACCGGTCCTTTAACTTTTTTTACATTAACTCCACACAGGAAGTCCCGAGGAAAATCATCTTTGTGGGGGGGGGGGCTTTTTGAGGGAAGGAAAGGGTGAACTTAGGTCTTCAAAAGATAAATGATGTAGAAGGGGAGAAACATGGAGGCTGGCAAATCATTCCACATCCGAACTCTTGAACTAAATAACTATCGTAGAAACGACCCGTTCTCGTGTCGCAAAAATTGTCAACTTTTTATGACTGCCGTCGAAATATCGATAGGGCGCTGCTTGGGTAGCAAAACTGATTCACTTTGTAAAGTAGCAAGATTAGTTTGTAAAGGGTTGCCGTCATACCAAGAGTGCAAAAGATCAAAAGGGGTGAGTTGGGAACATCCCCCCTCCCCCTCTCACTGTCGCCAACTTAATGAATTGCCCCAAAGCACTGAATTAATTCGTCACTACGGAAAACAGTCTTCATTTGTATTTCTACAGCACAGTAGCGTCTCATGAAAACAGTCACACTTTAATAATTCCGTATTTTCTATTCATAAAATCGCGACTTCAAAGTCAATTGATTATATAACATAAATTGTAATATTAAAATTCTTAACTATATCGCTTCGCTTCTTAAGAAAAACACTAATACTAATATTTGGACGATCTTATAACTAACTACAGACAAACTGTTATTATAACATAGGTTAACAAATTGGGTCCACCATTTCATCGATCTGTAATACCAAAGGTGATGCCGCGTTAAAAAAAAAACACGTTTTTAATTTTATGTAAAGACAGATAATATTACACAGGACAATACTTACCTTGTAGGTTCTGCACGCAGAGGACAAAATATTGGAAAACATATGTTATTTGAGACATTGTTTAATCCTGGTACTTCATTAATAATTACATATTTATATTCTTTGCTCGATTTTAGGAAAGGAAAGGCATATTTTATGATGGGTAGTACAGTAAAGCGATTTGATTCTTTTGAGCCTTCGTCTCATGAAAGCTTTTTTTTAAACTAAGCTAACTCTTATATTTATCTTTTTTTTTAACTAAGCCAAATCTTTTATTTTTATTTTTTTTAATATTATTTTACTCTCAAGAATACCTACTTAAAGTTTTGTCAGTTAAACTTCAGTCCTTCATAGCTCATCATGGAAAGATATTGAAATCTCAAAATGTTTGTGTTGGCCAATAATTTCTAGCCAGTAGAAAGTGTTTTTAAAATTTCATGACGGCAGAGCTCACCGTTCCAAAGATTTTTACCACTTCAAACAAGCAGAAAAATTCAACTTTAGATTTTAGGAATTGAAATCTTAATTCAAGATATTACTAAGAAAATCTTCCTTGATTCCATCCCCGTGTACATTATTTTTTCCGCACACTCTTGTATTAGGAAACGGGTGTTATGGGATTACAGGCCGCCTCTAGTCATCCCTTGGGACGTGTTTGGAAGAAGGGGGGTTAGGCAAGGGAAGGGGTGAAAGAGAGGAGACTCAGTACTGCGAGGAAACTCACAGCGACCCCTCTCGTTGTGCAACAATTTATTTAATATCCCTTGAAGTTGATGCATTTATCATAGGGATGTTATTTCAATTTACAACTAGATGGCAGTAGTTTCATTAAGTGCATGAAATTAAATTAGTCTGAATACCGTTAAATTAATGAGTCTATGCGTGAACTTAGAGGGTTTTTGGTTTCCAAGGCAGGAAAAAAAATATTGATAATTATGAGCCGTGGGTTTATCCAACTCAATTTAAATACAATTTTTTTTTTTAATTATTTATTGTTATAAAACATAACACATAATATATTGATCTCACTGGAAATTCCTTTGTCGGGACAGACGTCGGTACATCAATTATATAATAAAGTTAAAAAATACAGTAAAGATATATATTTTTTTAATATTAACAGAAGATTTGAAAAAGGAATAAAATAAGTTTAATCCTAATATGTAAACAATAATAAAAATGGAAAAGAAAAGAATATTAAAAAAAAAAAGTTCATATAAAAAACTGATGTTATGTGGATGTTAGTTTAGGTTTATAAATGAAGGTTAGGTTGTTAATGATGTATTAGATGTTATTACATTGTTTTCTATTTATTTTCGAAATGTTTGGCTTTAAGTGATGGAAGTTTCCAAAGAAAACTACACATCAGACAAATCATTTTAAATTAAACGGAGAAGTTCGACATCTTTGTTGTATTCCATGACAATACTGTGTCTTTTTCAGCTTCGTTTGAAATTTGTTAATATTATCTTCTTCAATAATTACTTGTTACAATGGGGTTTATAAACCTCAATAAGTTATTCCAATAAAATCAATACAAATAATTAATTATTTAATTTATTTATTGATTCTTTAATTGATTGTTTCTTTACATTGTATCTTTTTGAACGTTAGAATTTTTAACCTCACTAGGACAAGCCTATGTGATTGTGTGATTGCTTCATTTAAAAATAATTTGTGCTGGTTTGAAATCCTGTATTTTATTTCATTTTTTATTTCTCATATTGTTAACAAAGTGTTGCCATTCTACATAAGTTTTCAGTTGAATTTTTTGGCACACATTATACCAAGCCTGAATTTGACTGGCACATTGTTCAGACACTAACATTAGAAGCTCACGTTAAAATTATGTAAATGTATTCAAATAACAAAACTCTTTGTACGTATTTCTCGACATGAAAATTTTTAGTAATGCGTGCGGATATAACAATTACACGAACTATCAGACCATTTTATTTACAATCCTATATTATTATCTCCAGGGAAACAGTTCAATTACTCGAGTAGTCTCGAGTGTTAGCGCTTTTGTTTATTATCTAAAATACGAAATCTTCTGAATTGCCACGAATCTGCTTAATTACTTACTTTAACCTCCAATAAAGGATCAAAACCACAAAATGTACATAGGTACATACGTATTTATTGATATTATATTCTTATGCAGATGTGTTATTTACTATATATAAAATACTAAAAAACATCACCACAAAACCTTATTTTACTTCGTTGCAAGCTGAACTAGAAATATTTCAATGAGAAAGCTTCGCAAATTTGGTGACACCAAAGATAAGCGTTCGTGAGTTTTGTTACTTCTTATATTGCTCTACATACCTGTATATAAAAAATATAAAAAAATTTAAAAAAAAAACGTGATGAAATTTGAGAGTCGTTTAATTACATTTTTAACAAAGTAAGTCTGTTTATCCGAGGGATTACTTCCATCACTAACTAGTACTATAACGCATCGTGAACATGAAATGCACGAAACCTAGCTCAAATCTCATCTCTGAACAAAGTAGACAGTTGTTTTCGAAAATGTAATACAAACATTAAAATAATGTGCTGCAAAAACAAATCATCTAACCGCTGCACTTCGGAGGCATTAATTTAGGGCAATCAAGCTGCAAAACCAATTGATTCGAAATCAATGATTTCCTAATTCGCATGCTCCACAGCCTAGATCAGTGGTCGGCAAACTGCGGTTCGCGAGCCTCATGCGGCTTTTGGCCCCTTGAGTGCGGCTCAGCCACAAATGTGCGCGACCGACACCCTGTTCGTCCGGTCGGTTGGTCTTACAGATCATAAAATAAAAAGAGATATGCATATTTTTACAACGAGATCCAATGTTGCCTTTTCAATAACGAAATGTCGAATTATTCCTGAATCATATGATCAGCTGAAGAAACTGGCATTTGCTGTTCTTTCTCTTTTCTGTTCTACATATTCATACGAATATCAAGAAACTTATCAAGAGTAGAATAAGAAATCGTATGATTGATGAGGATCTGGAATCGTGCCTAAATTTAAAAACAACTACGTACATACCTGACTTATCCAAACTTTCCAAGGAGAAGCAAAGCCATTGTCACATTATGTTTTAGATATCTTACTTTCAATTTAATTTTTATCAATAAATAAGCTCATTATTAAGTATCATATCAAGTGTTATTCATTATACCTATAGTTTAATTACACTTAAAACTTTAATTAAAGTTAATAAATGGTGTATTTATTACCTATATAGTGTTAAGAAAGGAATAAAAAGGAGCAGACAACATCCACGTTGGCCGCCAGTGATGAGAAAGGAAGACAATTCAACTCACCTCGAGGCCAGAAGCAGGGCTGATCACAGGTTCCACCATGGTTAACTCAGCTGGTAAAGACATCTCATCTCTTATCTTAAGTCGAAGGTCGGCCGCAGCCTTATATCGGGGAAAGGTAACTAACTACTCGAATGAGAGATGCGTGCTTTCTAGTCAGGGATTATTTACAGGACAACATTTACTACGGGGTTTCGAATTCTGGGGGCTGATCCTACTCTAATCTGATTCTGGATAATCTCTCTCTGATGAATCTCCAACCGGATATGATATTCAAGGGGCACATTTATTAACAGCACATACAAAGGGTGAATTCAAATCTGCTTACATGGGCGGACGGCGACAGTAGGCACGATTCCTTCAGTGTAAAAATGTGTTGACTAGGGACTCTGAATTACACACATACAATGGCAGGCAGGACGCAGCGAGTTATTGCACTGGTCACTGGCTTTAATATTTAGGTGCAATGCAGAGGTAGCAAGGCGTTTATAAGGTACTGATGCAATAGCGGGCGGCCACGTGCCCAAGGCACGTCGCACGCACCTGTCAACTCCGTGTCTGGATGTGGGATGTTGGCGGGTCATCGCTTAGCGAGCCCACGCCGTAATGGCGGCCGGAAGCTATGTCCCATGCCTTGTCTCATTGGTCAAGAACAATGATGGCCGGCGGAAACGTGCCGTTATTGGTTGGAGCGCCGACGAGCGGCTAGGTGTTTCTTTATTTATCTAGCGGTATTATTCTAGTATTATTCTTTCAACGGCTAGATTCTCCTAATTATGTTACGTAACAACAGTTTTAAATTTAAGAAATTTGGCTCTCAAAAGAAATGTCAATCGTTGTAATGTGGATATTTGGCTCTGTTCACTAATGAGTTTGCCGACCACTGGCCTAGAAAATATGTATCCATACATATAATGCTATCGTGTGTGCGGGGCTTGGCCGTTCTCTGTGACAATCCAAATAAATAAGTGATATTGTGAATCGGGGCGATTTCGCGTAAAATAGACAGCATTGTTAAAATATCGATAGAGAATGTGTTTATTTATATTTTTTCTTGGAGATAAAAACAGAACATTTATAAAACATGTAAAAATGTAATACAATAATGAGTGCTAATTATTTAACATAAATATATTCCTAAACTGACGCGTCTACAGCATTATTATTGTATCACACATAAAATAAATATAAAACAAATTTACGTACGTACTGCCTCCATAATTTTCTAATATCAACATTCAGTGAAGTAGCCTGCAAATCAGCGGAGCGTCAATACATAAGTGATGGGTCATGACTCATTTTTTTACGAGCAGGAGCCGCGGTACCAGCTCAATATGTTCGTACGACTCAAAAGTACGAGTCAATTGAATGACGCCTCATTTAAGAGCCGATCGTTACTCTCACGATTCCCAGCTCATACGACGCATCTTAGTTCATACGACTCCCACCTGCTATGACTACCAGCTCCCAGCATTCGTTACATAACGTCCATATGCCAGACTGTCAGGCGCCGTTCACGTACTGTACAATACCGACACTTATGTAAATGCGATAATTATTCTTATAACTACACACGAATGTACCCAAAATGACAAAGGGCATGCTTTAAGATGCATTATGGCGCCAAATATGGCGCTAAATTAAGTCCCACGTGGACATAATTTAGCCTTTTAGAAATTAGACACCTAAACGATGATTTAATATAAAGAAATTAGAACAAGGGACCTTATTTAAAGATACGTCATCGTAGAAAAAAGTGTGGATACTATCGAACGTCTGAAAAATATTTATCTTTTTAGATAAATAAACAATCTTTCTTAAGTGGTTTACCAGGAGTCGTACGCTCACGGCTCATCAAAATGAGCCATCACAAATGAACGGCTCATTCATGAACGACTCATCGCTACAATACACGCACATTGCACACACATAGCGCATTGAACTACTCTACTCGTACAGTCTACAGACCGTGCTGCAGGCAATTCGCTGTAACCAGCCTCTTTACGCTGAACTCTGACTCAAGCAATATGCTAGATTGGTCAGATTCTGCTGTTATTATTTCATTTATGGAAGATTTAAAGAAGTGAGGTATTATTTTTTTAATAATTCACCCTTTCGGAACCTTAAACAAATTATTATTACCTTACATTTTAGAGCTATAATAGTCGTTAAATTCACAATTCACCTGTGATGTACATATGATTAAAAAAAACTTGCCAGTGGATAACTGCCTAACGCGCCCACAGGTCGTTCTAACATTGGATATAGAATGGTTCCAGAGCATACAGACAGTTTTTGAAGACACTTACAGACACTTATTGAAGAGTTGAATACAAATTTTAACCCATCCTTTCATCTTTGATCTGAAACGTCGATAGTTCCGCAATCTAAGAGTAAAATAGGCGCAATCGTTAGTCAGTTAGTTTGGTCGTAAATGCAGTGGTGACCAATCATGCGCTCGATAAATTACCATTGCGCCACGCGCGCCACCCGCCGTTAATTCCGTTAGAGCGCGGGGCGATGCGATGTGTCGCGCCGAAAGCCCTCGATGGAATTAAACAACCATTCGAATCAAATTCAATTTCGAAACGAAAGCGCGGAGAATCGGGATAGTGTTTTATTTAATATATAGGCCGTTTCGAAGGGGAGTTTTGAAAGGAAAAATTAAGTATTTTGGCAATGTTTATCTATTTTAATCATTTAGTAATATTATGTGATTTTGAAAGATAATAAGAACATTTACGCAGTGACAAACGAATATATGATTTATACTTAATTAATTATGTGGGAAAGTAATGGGAATTCACAACTAATTATCCAGTTATACATCAAAAGCAAGGTATATGTTGTTTTTTATTCATGAATAATTTTTTTAGAGCTTTTTCAAAAACTTTCATTTTTTACATTCGTCACATTGGCGCTGAGAAAGTAAGTACTGTTTGCAACAATAATAGAAGATAAAGTGTCTCATAATCTGCAATAACATGCAACGTGTAGTGTTTTCTAATATTGTGTCCTGTGCGTTCAAAACCATATCTTCCAAAAGCTAAAACTAACATGTTAATCTGGAGTGACCTGCTAGGTAAGTATGATTCTATATCTGTTTACACATAATAAAATAAACCCTAGCAAGTAATATTTGTACAGCGCCCTTGAGGTTATTTTTCACAAAAACGGCGATATGTAAATCGTTTAATGTTTTTATTTTTATAAACACTAATACATGATTTATTTTTTGTAACTATTTTTTCCATTTTTTTTTAATAATTGTTTTCTTTTGTCCCTTACAGAAAGCATACGTCAGTGTAATACTGCAGTGGTATGTAAAAACACAGTAATTACCATGGGAGCATTGTCCAGAGTGAAGGGTCGAGTTTTGTTTAATCTTTTAGCATATTTACAAATGGCTTAATGTGCTGATTTTTTGCCAAAACACTTGCAAACACTTATTCTATATTATCATTACAATAAAGTGTGTAAAAATTGTGAATGTTTATTAAGTAATTGTGGTAAGTTAAAATCAGTATCTGCAATATTTTACTATGTTTATAAATTTTACAAGTTATTTACATTATTAATTGTTGTTGTATATAATTGGTAGGAATCAACAAAAAAAATAATTAAGTTTAAATTTAATTTGTAAAAGTCCATTTTAATTTTAATTTTTTTAATAATAAACGTATATGTATTTGAGTAATAGTAATAACTATATATATTTTAGTAATAATGAAATGGGTAAATAATTAATAATAAGTACATATGTTTAAGTAATAATAATAACTATACATAATTAATAATAACTGTGTATAAATAATAACAACTAAACATAATTAATAATAACTGTAAATATTTAATAATAACTATATATAATTAATAATAACTATATATAATTAATAATAACTGTGTATAATTAATAATATCAATAAATAATAACTGTACATAATTAATAATAACTATGTATAATTAATAATAACCATATGTAATCAATAATAACTGTGCATAATTACTAACATAATTTACAATAAATAATAACTATATATAATTTAACATAAAAAAATAACTATATGTAATTTAATAATTATTAATAACTGTGTATATTTCAGAAATAATAAAATCCATACAAAATTAATAATAAGAATACATAATTAATAATAAGAACACATAATTAATAAAACTGTATATAATTAGTAGTAAGTATGTATAATTAATAATAACTATGCGTAATTAATAGTAAATATTGTTACATAACGCAAATAATCCATAAAACTAGCCGCTCGTTAGACAACAGCGCCTCAAGCGGCCAAACGCAAGACCTCGCAAAAAGAAACATCCGACACCCGGCCTTGAAAACACATTCACCGCTCGAACCCCGCCTAACGAACACCCTCACTGGACCTGCACTGAAGATGGCTTCCCGCCCTGCCACGCTACGCTACGGAGAGCTAATAATTGCCTTCCAAGGAAACACATTGCCGCTACAAACTAAACCGTGAGCTGTCTTTTACATTTTCCCCTCTATTGGTGTTGTATTTTGTTCAAATCACAGTTTACCATGCCCGTTGTAGAGAATTATCAGAGAGAATTTGCCCGTAACATTATTGTGAGGTTAGGTTAGCCTGTTCACCATAACTACATTCACCATGTCTGTACCTTCCACCTAATTAAACTACTGAGTTTGAAAGCATTTGGGAGTTTCATTTAACAAAGTATTCGAGTCTGGTTCCCAACTATAAGACCGCCTGTCGGCCCACGATCCTGCAGAGGAGCTCCAAGGCCTACCGAATCTGAGCTAGACAAAGGTCCCGAGCCGAGCTCCCTGGAAGAAACCCCCTCACCGGGTAAGTCTGTACCAATGCTCTGTCTCCCGTAACTGCACTTACCCAACCTTCCTCCTCTCCTTCTCCCGCATTCCCGCACCCAGTCAAATCCTATTTATAACAATATACATAATTACTAACATCATTTACAATAAATAATAGCCATATACATTTTAACAAGAAATATACTTAATACAAACTACATAATTTAATAATAAATACTAACTACCTAGCAGAATTTATTTAACTAAATCATTTTTGAAACTAAATAATAATAGTTATTATTATCATTTTTATAACTATTTTTTTTAATTTTGTAAGTACTCTAGTCCTTTACTATTGTGATATCTATTTCGATGTTCTAGGCAGTTTGAAAATGGCTTTAAACGCCGCAACAGCTGTTATAATAATTAAAAAAAAACTAAAACACATGCAGAACTTAATAAAGTAATTTAATTTGATTTATTCAAAAAACGTGTTTACATCTTTGCATCTTTATTTCATATAATATAAAATAGGTTTTAGAACAACGGAAACACAAAAATTTCAACTAACAATCTCCACTCAAGCAAAAATCTAAGTTAAGGGAAGTAACAGTTCGGCGGGAGAATGTATTTCAAGATGGTAGATAAAAACACAGTCCACAAAATGTAAGTACAAACGCAGTAACTTCAACGTACGAACTGTGTTTTTACTTACAGGAACGGAGATACTGCGGTTTTACTTACCAACAGCGACGAAATTTCAATAACATCAAAAACAATATCATCTTTTTTTAATATTAAAAATGATAAATATTAAATAGTGTCTTGTGTAAAACATATGAAATTCGATAGTTAATAACTTCAACTCATTTTTGCCAATTTTGGTAATTACTGTGTTTTTACTTACCACGGCAGAATAAAAAAAACTAAATCGTTGAGATGTTTGTTTTGCGGTTATCTACAAATGGCATAGTCAATACTGCATGGTAAAGTAATAGATGGATAATTATTTTAATGTTTTTAATTACGTTATTGCACTCGTCGAAATCAAAATAATATAATTCCTGCACCATTACTTCCACGCCACTTCACCCCAACACAGTATTATTCATCTCAATGGATGCTTTGGAAAGCTGTAACTCTTGGCACCCAGATCATCTGTTCCAGGGTGCGTCAGTCAGCCTCCCCCTCCCGCCCACGTGGCGCCCGCCAGACACGTGGCCAGATCACGTGGGCGGACAAGTGCATACTGCCGCCTAAGTGATTCCGGATTATGCCGTATCAATATCCTGGACCTTGTTATTTATGGGATGCACTTGAGTATATGGAAAAACTATCTTGGCCGTTGAACTTCTGTTTTAGAACACTTAAGCTTCCGATGAACTCCACATTCCCATAAGAACCTAACTAAAAATCAATTAAATTTTCAAGAGTAGTTTTTAATATGATTCTTAAAATAAAAATTTGTTACTATAAAAAAAATGTTAACAATGAAAATCCCAATACTCATATAATCCTAATAATCCTAATTTAATTAGCTAGTATGTAGGTACCTAGTAGATAACTGGGTACATAATGTAACTACTTACCGGTCAATTATTTATCTCATGAAGAATATGTGCTTGAAATATAGACATTATATACCTATTATAAAAGTCCACAATTTATACAACGAATCCGATTTGTATAACGGGTCGATGATAAATCAACACACGTATAAATCGGCACACTTTTAAAAAATTATATAAAGTCACTAAAAGTACTAAAAAAAAATACTACATCGAAAACCTAATCTCACCTAAACTAAATTACACGTATGTATACATATTTTTTTTAAATTAAAAAAAATAATGATAACAGTATATTTCTTTATTTAAAAAAAAATTGTATTATTTTTTTTTTAACAAATTAATAAGAACAACTTTGTTTACACCCCTTTTTTAAACATATAAATATCAAAATATCAATGTCTAATTTTTTTACTTATTAATTCAGTTAGGTTTTCTGGACAGTTCTTTTAATAACAACATATTATATAATAATAAGAAATAGTAATAAAGTTTTATTATCTTATTTTTTTATAACAAAATAACAAATAATGAAATCCTCGCTGGGATTTCCCGTGCTGAGGTATTGAGTATTACTTTATTATTATTCGGATTCATTAATGTGTTGATTTATCCGGTCACCATTTGTAATATTACGTCTTCTAACATAGCCTTTCTAGTAATTAGGTTATTTTACATTTCAAGTCACATGTTTCTATTACAAAAAATCATATTTTGATCGAAAGTTTACTCTATCTGAGTATTTTTTTTCGCAATTATAGCTGCGAAAGAATGGCAACGATCGCATTTAATTTGGTTGTTTTATTAAGATATGAAACAAAGGCATGTAATTAAATGTTTTGTTCTTCAATTTTACTGTGCAAGCATTCGTACATGTATTATTCATGCATTAGCCATTAACCGTTTCCCGAGATAATGCCAAATAATCGTGTCCGCCATCTTGGGGTATTTGGGCCACTTCCAAAATGTCTTGTATATTTTAATGGCGTTATTTGTGTTTTTAAAAAAGCGGGGGTTAGAGCAATTAAAGTCGGCAACATTAGCATGGCAGCCACCGCCGAACAATGAAACTTTAAAGACATATTTAGCCTCACTCCAATCGGAACGGCTTCCTCGTTCAGCGGTTATATATTATTACAAAGCCGGGCCATTTAAATAACACAAGTTTCCCTGATGACGGGTCTTTAACAATTATCAAGATTTCAGTTTAAAATTTATGTTCTTATCTTGATTTCGGATCCGTTGAAACACACACTTTGTTTATTAAAATGCAAAGCTTTCATGTTCATTAAACTCTGTGAAAAAACACCCAAAGTATAATAATTATGTTGTGTAGCCGTTAGCTGGTTTTGCCGCAATTATTACTTAGAGAAGAGGCATCGTATTACATTCATTAAAAATGCATTAAAGAATTCATCTTTAGAAAATCCAAGAGTGTGACCTTTCACAGGAATAATTACCAAAATATTTTGTAAATCTCTTAAGGAAGTTAAACTGGCGTTTAAAATATTAATAAGCAGCTAACGACATGCATCCACTTGCCGCCATCCGAGGGAAGCTTTTCATTAAGTGCATTAATACACAGACTTCCTCGGGACTTAATTGCCGCCCTTCCACCCGCTCTTCCGCCCTTCCTCCCACCATCTCGCTGATTGTTTCGCGCCATTAGCCGCCCACGGGGAGACTTGATGATTGATGGCATGCCGAGATGGAAGTTTGAACGATTTGCAGGATTCCTATGCGACCTACCTAACCCTTTTAGGGCGCTCTGTTAAATGGACCGCCCAGTTATCTACGGCATTAGTCAGTAACTTCTTAAACAAAACATAGCTTACTCAATTCAATTTACTAAGAACTGATGTGATTTTTAGATTGTGCCGGACGCTGAGTCTTATTGGAAACATGACACATATTTTACTTTACAAGAGTTTATTCCTCTTACCAATTACGTCAGGGGTATAAAAAATCGACGCCGAGTGTCGTTGGATAAATAATGATGATATATTATATTACTTGTTGTCTGACCAAACGATGATCTGAACCTTAGCCTTTTCACAACAGTCGATCAATCATCGATTAAGATTTGTCCGTCAAGTCTTTCAATTCAACTTCTCATTCTGCTTGTTAGTTCTTCTTGCACGGTAGTTCCACGGCCTCGTCAGTCAGTCAGTGTTCCGTTCGTGTCTGCGATCCCCTCATCTGACACTTCAATGACTCGGGCAATCAGGGTGTAATCATTCCCCCTATTCTGTGACGCGATCCTAGATGTATTGTGTAATTTATAGACGTCTCCTAAGAACCCAGCGGGGCTCACGCGACAGAAGTGAGGCTCTAGCTCTCGACTCCGCAGGACTGAGCCCTGAATCCCATGAGTTTGCAACTTGCCATTAGGGTAAAGGATTACGGCGTAAATACACGTCACGATAGCGCTTTGATTGCCGCCGACTACTGATGTTCCTTTTATGTTTCTGTTACTAACCGAGCGGATTTGTATACGGTAAATACACGCGTAGTTTAATTCTGCCTACCTACGCTTCTTATCATTAATTGGGTACCTGATCTATTGAAGATTGAAGGTGATTGAGTGGGTAGCTCTTGCGCGGGTCTTGTCAATAAAAACACCGATGGTTGGGATTGAGATATCAGATCTAGCAGATTATTATTTACAGAGTTATTGAAAATTTTGTTTATTTTCAAATCAATACCGAAAAAATGAATAATAATTTGATTCAAAATTTATTAACAATTGTCGAATGCTTGTACAAACAATGCCAAATACATGTTTAAACATTCTAACCAATCCAAATACATCGCTGGTTCATAAAGCAAAAAATTCATGTGCAGAAACGGATGGTCCGTTTGATAAATTCGCCTATCTTAACAAACGGATTGCAATATTTGGAGCACAGACATCAGATGGGAATGCTGCCCCTGTTCTACTGGTATTTCAATGAAAGATGCTCTGAGGAACTAGCATCATTGATTCCTTCGGCATCGGTGCACAGTCGGGAAACACGCCAAACGGGCGCCATTTGTCATCTGTCCAATGCTAACGGGTCGCCTCTACGACTCGTTCTCTTTAAGACCCATCTTCACTCCTTTCTATTCTCCGAAACACTCAAAGATGTCATAGGCCGTGAAGGAAATTATTTCCGTGAGGGCCTCCTGTGTGGAGCAACTACCGTAAAAAAAAGGATTGAACATATACATACTATCTATCTCTTTCTCATTGTAGAAGGTTTTCTTTGAGCCCCCCTAAGCCTAACAATCGATATGGCAATTGGAGCAAATCGTCCAGCATATCAGTGCAAAGTCAGGCAATATCCACTCTAACTATCTAAAATCTATACATCCGTGTTGTTCTACGTCTACCTATGTAATATGCTTCCCAAGTAGCTTATAGCTGTAGATGGGCTACACCATGATGTTCTATGGTAGGTGTATAGTAAAATGGTAGCGTTCGGTGTGCTTCCTAGTCCCTACCCCGGAGCGAACTAGGACTACAGGACGACAAGGTGCCCGCTAAGGAGATTACGTCCTAGTGACGCGTGAAACCCGCCCATAAGCTCCGTTGAAGCGCACACTGCCCCCGCCTACGTTAAGCCAACCAAACTATACTAAAAACTGAAACAAACCACTCAGTAAAAAAACACAACACACACAGAGAACACTAAAAACGAAAAGCAGTCAAAAGAAATGCGTTTTTCATTAGGTGGACCAAACTTTTCATCTGATCACAGAACAACTTAGCAATCTTTAATTCAGATCCGTCAAGAAATACAATATTGGCAGTGCTTTGAACATTGATCAAAATTTTTTACTAAAATCCAAGTCTTATTTCGACAGGATTAACGGGATTTGTCTCTTTTTATTGGGGGTTTAAATTGTTGGCGATTTTCCTAGTGTATTTTGTCGATGGAGGTTTGTTTTGGATGTACCGGGTTCGGAGACAAGAGATCAGCCGCATTTCACGCTGGCCGATAGTCGCTTGATTGACAGCGACTTGGCATTTATGCTCATTGAACCGGAGGGGGTTTCTTAGCTGTATCAAGCGAGCTTATACAATTGTCTGTGTATAAAATAAATAAATAAAAAATGGGTTTACTTTTCTTTTCCTCATTCAGATGACAAACAATGAAAAGGGTTTTTGATAAATGTTGCATAGGCCTTGCAGATCGATATACTTATATTTGCAGTTGGCGGGTTCGCTACTGTATTAATTATGCCCTTTTTATCTTAAAAACACGTTTAATAACGACGTGAACCTTTCATTCTATTGGAAAAAAATATAGGTTAATTAGAAAATTTATTTACAAAATAAATAAAAAATTAAATCAAAACGAAATCTTTTTTCAAATTGAAATTTTTTTTATCGGGAATCTGTATATGAAGCTTCAGTGGTGATAGAAAAATGTCAGGTAAATAGCGCCCTTGAGGTGATTTTTCACAAAAACGGCGTTCTATAAATTAACGAAATGTTGTTTTTTTTAATTTCTTCAAACTTTGTAGAGTCAATATTAATAAATGAATTTAAAAATATACTCAGTATTCACCACTTTATAAATATACATTGATATCTACATGTTTCGAAAGCGATATTATATATTATCGTATTAATATATTCCAGACGAAAAAGCATCGCTTTCAAAACATATTTATAAAGTGGTGAATACTAAGTATTTTTATTAATTCATTTGTTATTTTTATTTTTATCAATAGGTACAAAATTCTTTACGCCGTTGATTCCAGCTTTTGTATGTAGGTTAGCTTACCAACCTACAGTAGCGATCACAGAAATGTATTCATTCTTAAAATGATAGTTTATTTGTAATACATCGAAGCCCATTGTGATTTATTGACATGTTTTCAATTGACATCTCAGAAAAATATATTTTTAAAAGGATCTATGACAATTTTTTAACCTAAGAAATAACGCACCAATGTTAAATGATTTTTTTCTAAAAAAAATAAACAATTTCTCAAATATTTCTTCCACCCGCTGGTTTTTGTTTTGAAAAATTAGATTCAATATTTAAGTAAGATAACACGAAGATTTATCAAAAATAAATAAATTTGTACCTTCTTCTTCCATCTTTATTTTCAATAACAGCACGATTTCACCTTTTTATGGAATCTGTAAAATTCTCAAACCTTTGATAAAAGATCCAGTATATATTTTTTTCAATTGTCATTTTATACTACAGGTTCTCGGTGAGACTCAGACAGGTTTGTTGCTGGATCAGTACGGTGATGTTTTCTCATACCTCTTTATAAATATTATCATAAATTCCTTGATCCAAAAATAATCCGAATAGTATCATTTAATTAACTTTTTATTTATATTAATTATGAAAGACACATCAAAAATAAATTGTACTTCCAGTTTTCGCTAGGTGGCACTGTGCACTCATATTGGAAAATGCTCTAAGTAATGCGGTTCCAGTGCATTTCAAGCAATTAAAATGTGTTATATAATACCATTTTAAATTAGTTAAATTTTTTTTAGGTTAAAATTTGTTATGGATCCTTTTTACGGGGTGTTTCTTTATGACGTGTAGTAAAAATATCAATAAATCAGAACGATAAGCTCTGTATTACAAATAAACTGATATAGTTACGTTAAGGCTGAGTACATTTGTGTGCTCGCTACTGTTATGTCGAATAAAAAAAATTATGAACCAGCATACAGATATAATATTCATAATATGTAAAAGCGAAGGAAGAATAAGTTTGACGTTTATTCATACCTTCAGGTAGGTACCGGATTACCTTTTAAAAATAATATATAGTACAGATCTGTGAACCCTCCCTCCCTGTCAAATCAGGGTGTGTATCAGTATGTTATCCGTTAAGTAGTCGATGTGGGGAGTCTTGTTTCTGTTAAACTGACAGTCGGACACCGCCACACCAGCATCTGTCAATGCGGCGATCTGTCATGTCGATGTGAAATGGCAACAATATGGAATAGGTATCTACCGCCATCGGAGAATACCGTGGGTATTATGGTGCCACCCTACTAAATATGATATATTAAAATGATAATAATATTATGACATTTTTTATTAATGTCACTTCAAGAGTACTAAAAAATAGTAGAAATTTTCTGAAAACTCTAGTAAACATTAATTCATAATTAGTCATAAGGCGAAGTAATGCAAAATCGTGTCTACTCGGTTTGAAAATTTGATGGCCTAGAAACATCATAGGTGATTTAATTAAATACTGCAAGTTGAACACACCTTGGCTTTTGGTTTAACCGGCCATTTTTTTGTCAATCTTTAAATAAGCCAAAAAAAAGTATTAATCCTTAATAAAATGTTTAAAGCGCAAAATCTCTTACATATTGATATTGTGGCAAATTAAGTTTTTTAGAATATTTAAAAGTGGTTCCTCTTAAATACGCTACTCTGATATTCTATTTATATTTAGCGATAGGTAGGTTACTTAACGAAATATGATTTTATGAAGAATAGAAATCAAACTAAACCTGAAAACATATTGGTAAAACGGAATCTCCTTGTATAACTTAACTAATATATCGAGATATTTTGTTTATTTAAAAATGTTTTTTAGTGTATTAATTTCAACACACAATCGACTTCAACCCTTAAAAAAAATAATAATATATGTATTAAACCTAGGTGTTGTTGTAAGATTCACTAATAGTGTATTTTCTCTTTTTTAATTTTTTATTGTCTAATAAAATGAAGAAAAAATCATGATAACGACGATATTTTAAATATGTTTTTATGTTGACAAGTAATTTTTCTATGACGATTTAAAATGCTTTATTTTTAATTTGACGCCAAAACTACATAGTGAATATGGCGTTGTTGACGTCACGCCGGCCAACGTCGGTGACAGCCGTCTTACCAGCCAGTAGCGTTTTCTACATCAGAATGACGTTGTAGCCAGTTAGATACTCGTATGTGCGGTTTTAGATAATTTCTATAATATTTTTAAAAATGAAATGAAAAATAAATAAAAATGTAATCTAGAAAAATAAAAATTACAAACATTTTTTTACAAAATCACGAACACAAATATACTTTATATACTTATAATTTGGTGTGCGACTGACTGTGCAGTCAGAAATCATTCGCTGCAGAACTTCTTTGAAGCACTGCAGCGATGTCGACCTTCGAATAAACAAGGGTATTTCATTTCAAAGTTTTGTAGGTATCTCATCCCGTCACGGATAAAATGATATTTTGAGCGATCATTTCACCCAAGTTCACTTTAAATGCTAATAATATATAAATACCGAAAAACTGATTTCACTGTTATTATCAACTATTTAAATGAAATTCATTTTCATTAAAATTAAATTAAGAGAAAAGTTAATTTTCACACTCATCGTCTAGTAAGTCCAGTGTCCAATAGGTATAGTGTTAAACAATAAAACGATCGATGCATTACAATCCATGAACATGGCATTTGTTTTAATAGTTTAATTATTGTGCATTTGCCCTTTCATACCACAAAATAATAAAAACATAACTCAAATACGACAACACCATTAAATGCCCGGCTAGAGTTTCTGCTGCGGCTACCTAGCAATTATCAATTCTATGCTCCTGACTCTTAATAATCTAAGTGTGAAATATAATTGATATGGCGATCAATCTTGTGGTCTGTTATGGTTCCAACTCACAGCACAATGCTTTTGTATCATAAAACTTGTTTTTTTCTAATAGTGTTTAAGGGTGTAGATATCTTCAATATTGACAATGCCCAAAGTAACATAAAGCAAATGATGTAATGGTGATTAATATCTAAAGAACGTACAAATCGGGGCTGGTATGTCCTCATCTTATATTGATTATTGAAAATTGTTTCCGACAACAGCTTACAAATGCATCATATCAATTAGAGCATGCCGAACTTTTGGAAAATACCAAATAGCACTGAAGTTATAAACCATCAAAATGTTGATAACCACCCAAATGACTGGCGCGGCCATATATATCATAGGCGCGGCAGTATGCTACACTGCCATCCGAATGATAAAATGTACTGAATGGTGATTCATGACGTCACGAGCGGTCGCTTAACACAAGTACACTTTGAAAGCTTTTAACTTCGTTATTTTTTGAGATACCGAAAAATTATTAAATATTACTCTCGTTATTAAATCTTTAAACATATTGCATTTTCAGAAAAAAAAATTAGGAGACAACCATTTATCAGTATTTTAAAAATGTTATTCACATTTTTGTAGCATTTTTAACAAAAAATCCACCCAGTCGTCACGGGTTCAATCATTGCTACCCAAGTCCGTCATTATTTTATTTCATAAATTAATAAATTATTATCAGTAAAAAAAAAAAAAACTTTTTCAGCTTATGATTATTGCAGTAGAAGGAATTCAAACATTGAAAGCTTTTTCGACGAAACCTGAAAATATTTGTCTTTCTTTAAAAATTAAATTAATGTGTTCATGCTGCTTGGACTAAAGAACAAAGATTAAAAAATAGTAATACGAGTACTCGTATATACGAAGGTTTATAAAAATAGAATAATAATAAATTAGTATGTGAATGATCCAATTTTGTGTGTCAAGCTGTATTTGTTTTGTAATTTTCTAGAAAATATTAATCTTATAAAAAAATTGACTTCACCGATTAGTAGCCGCGGGGTCAAAAGATCCAACCAAGGCGTCGCAGTTTCAAGCATATGTTACCAAGTCCTCCACCATTGCGCAAAACGACGATGAAAGTAGGAGGAATGTAAATATTGTCAGATTATTCGTAACGTAACCCGGGAAAGTTCGTGTCTTTTAAAAAAAGAACGTTTCAAAATATTTGTTCGTTCGGTATTTCAAATTAATCCGAATGTTTTATATTTCCGTTTTTTCTGGGTTGAAATGCAGGAATATCGTTGTGAGATCTTTCTGAAATAAAAACACTATTTATTTCATCCTTCGTTTCAAAATGGCGGCAATCAATCCCGCATTTCGTTCCAAATATGAAAGTTGTCAGTTCGGAAGTGTCACTATTATGTCACAGCTTTTTATCCCCGTGTTAGTTGGCGGTCTAAACGCTAAACGGATGATCGATGCAGCACTCTAACAATATACAATTGTATGGCATTGGTATCATTATGTAATGCAAACATCAAGTATAGACATGCCAACGAGATATGTGGCAAGTCTTATCAATGAACATTGTTCAATGTGGTTGAACACTAACGTCTTTTTGAAAGTTCGTCATTTTTGTACTTAGGTACCAACATCAAAACGTATTTGCATAATATTTACACCTTGTTTTACGCATTACTAAAAGGTAACTTTCTGTCTTCCTAATATATCCAGTAGCGTAGCAATCAAATTTTCCAGCTCTCCGAAAAGATATCAAATTATTAAAAAAAATGAAGCAAGATCACTGATGCTATTTTTTGCCGGGTTTTATAAATCAATTAATAAATAAATTAACTGCAAATAGAACATAATATCGTAGGGATCGTGAAGGTGCCGTTGGGGTAATTTATCACAAAAATTGCGCTATACACTCAATTATTATTACGAATAATAAATGATGGTTAGTAATGATTTCAGAAAGAAGGAAGGGCCATTATGAGAAAAATATTTAAGTAGTTCCACTTTTTTTATTAAGTAAAATAAGAACCACGGGTAGTTGAGCAGGCCGCCTATCTCCAACTCAAACTATTGCAGAATAATACTTCTTAAAGAAAACGCTGCACTTGTAGTATTATTTTTAATTAGATCATAAAAATTTATAATCACTTTTTGATTTCATTTTTAGTCAAATGAAAAAAAAAATTAGTGTAAACCTTTTTTTTTTTTACTAAAATTTTTAAAAAATATTTTCATTTCCTCAATAGATCTAAAATTATTTTGTGATGTAGTTTTTTGTCAAATTAATGAAAAATAATTCGTTTGAGCTAATTTGTTAAAATTTCGGTATTTGTTTAATAATTTTCAATATTTTGTTTAAAAAAGGTTAATAGTCAAATAAATATTATTAATAAACAAATGTTTTTTTAGAATATATTTTCACGTAATACCTTTCATTATTGTAAATATTTTTTGTTTTTTTTAGTACCTTGGTTGATCCTTTATTATTTTTAAATTTATGTTTTTAATATAAATACAACATTTGTAATTTTATAATAATTTTGTTTATTTTATAATGATTTTGTTTATTTTATAAATATATGTATATATATATATATTTTTTTTAATAATAGTTGTGTTTATTTTATATATATTTTTTAAATGATTGTTTTACAATGATTTTATAATAACTTTGTTTGTTTTAAATATATCATTATTTTTACATTAATACCCATTTATTTACCTCTCTCAGAGCTTCTTTTTTTCTATGTGTATAATTTTTTTATGCTTAAATATCACATTATTGTTCAGTATACATTGCATCCTGACGAAGGAATCATTGGTCTCTAAACATGTAGATATTTATTTATTAAATAGTGGTATAAACAAAATAATTTTTATTTTTTTACTTAAATTATTGTATATTCATTTATCGTCGCCATTCCGCCAGAAATCATTAGAACTGCATTTAAAACTCATGAAATTAACTTGTTGGAGTTGACTGGCTATAGCCATCTTTTTGAGTTAGGTACATTGTTAGAGTCTAATTGCTATAAGTTAGGATACAGTTAACTTACTAGAATTGACGTTTTCTCGCAGAAGAGATGGGTTTTCTGAATTTCCTTCAGAATAGAGACGATTAAAATATAATTGATTTTAATCTCAAAAATAACAATATCACTTGCAGGACTATAGTGTGTGTGTAGATCCGCACATTGTTTTAAGCACCTAGTTCCATGACCCAGTTAACTGTTTCATAATGACTTCATAAAACTGAATTTGAAACGATTTATTACCAGTGCAAAAAAATATATCATTTTTGAATATCGGAACGAATCCGTAATTTGCGACTGCGTGGAATCGTTCAAGGCTCATTGTTTTGCATCGACTTGAATAATTGAACATTTTAGATGTTATGTAGGCAGTTACCTGAATGTACAAATTAAATTAATCTTAAGTATACACTGATAATGAATATTACCTGTTTTATTGACGTTACGTTATTGCAGTCGTTAACTTGTGTACCTTCATAAAGATGTTATACTGAATGGAATCATATCAAAAAGTGAAGATTTTTTTCTAGAACCTAAAGAATTAACCTGTCGTATTTCAATTTTTTTTTTCAATGACATGTATTCTAAATTCTAAGTAAAGTTCGGAATCCGAATAATATTCTAGCCCGTGATCCTGCCGCTGAGAGCTCCGTTATCCACTCCCTTTCTGTTATGAACGTCATCTGTGAGAAAGGGAGGAAGATTACGTCGGAACTCTCAGCGGTAGAATTAATAATAACAACTACCAACCTTGCAAAATAATACAAACATTTTCATGGATAAATTAGTTCGGATACGCGTTACGATCAGTATTAATTTCGCATGAATATTTCTTAAATAAATTTACTTATTAAAAGGTTGTGCCTATAAAACAAGATATTCGTGATAATCTTCAGACTATCAATAAAATCGCAGGTGGGAAAAATGTTCGTAACTTTACACAAATTATCTCGTGTGATAATATGTCTGGAGTTATTTTCATGTCAAACGAGCAAAAAATTGAGTCGAACAGAAAAAAGAGGTTTCAAAAAGCGATCAGTCAAATCCCTTGACAGGCGAAGGTGCCCACCTAAGAAGAGCACTGCAACGGATTAACGAAGCACCTTTTGAACATTTAAATCTTTTTAAATTGGTAAAACAAAATGTAATTTTTCTTCATAAAAATTATTATTTTTATTATCTCTATACAAATCAACCAAATATCTTCGCAATCTTACTAACTCGGTGCTATACCTAGTACCCTACAAGTATGTGGATTTTCGGTGTCTTTTTTTACCTGCATCATTTAATTGTTCGCGACTTCTGCAGATCGCAGTTTTCGTTTGCTTGATCTATGAGAATAGTTAATATTGCACAAGTAACATTTAAATATAGAGTACCCCCCGATGATAAATAATATTACTGTCTTATATTCTAGGCACCAGATGATACAAATCATAATATTGTTAGCCCCCCACCAGTTGGAAAACGTCCTTACCAGTTGCAGTCAGAGACTTTTTGTAGAAGGAATGCTGGGCAATAATTAGGTTTATACCTACTATCAAATTTCATATACAAATCTATAAACTAGCCCATGAACAAGATGGAATTAATGACAAAAATAGTCTGTCAAATTAGCTACATAAATCCTTTACGCTCCGCGACATAAATTACAGATTAAATGTAGTATAAGTGAAAAAAAATTCTTGGCGTGGGTATCTGAGTTTTCATTTACTTAAACTTGAACTCGATTACCTCCTCCTTCTTATTAATTTCTTGATGTTACGTTCAAAGTGGGAGACGGTTTTCCAGTATTCAGAATATGTTTTTTGCAGTAATTTTTTTAATCGTTTGCAGCGTTAGAGCATGTCGGTGATGTATTCATGATATTTTCTGTATTAATTAAAAAAAAATTATCTAATCGAAGCACATTTGATGTTTCATTAACTCTGCTTCAGTTATTCAAGCTAAACTGTGAAAAATACGTTTGTCAAACAAATGTCTAATCCATATTTGTAAAAAGCATTAACTTTGTGGCTCGCCATAATTTACAATAAAAAACACATAAATTTGTTGTAGACCACTTTTATTTTATCAAAACTCTACCGGTTTCGGAAGCACCCTTCCTTCATCAGGAGAATATTAAAACTGAGTTTGATAAAATAAAAGTGGTCTACAACAAATGTATGTGTTTTTTATTGTAAATGTCTAATCGTTCTAAAAACAAGCCACCCTATTCGTAATATGTATGCTACTCTGTACATTATACTATTAAGCATTAAAGTCGTGTTTTGTACGTTGGATGTTCTTGTCGAACGCGTATATAGCATTTGAAGAGATTGGAAGGCGGGACTTGCGCATGCACCAAAGTCTTTGACTTTCGTGCTCTGTGGATTCGGAATAAAATATCGAATCCACGCTGTATGTTTACGTGCATATAGATTCGAGAATTTAGAATGTATACACATTTTAACTCGCTCCGTGCCGAAGGACAGGAAGGTGACGAAATGCAAAAGTGCTGTTTATGGCTATAAAAAATACCTCCAAAGCTTTTTGACTGTAGAACACAGAGGATGCGGAACATCCAAAGCATGTATAGAGGGACCGGGCCTGCCCTTACCTGTGGGATTTTAATATGTTGAACCCCGCATTCAGAAAAAAAGACAATATACGAGGATATAATCGTACGCTTGTTGCTTTTCTATTCAATGATATTATTAAAAACTTAATTTTTTTTGTGAGATTTATAGACAATTGTTAAATAAATCAAACCGTTGCAGGGCTCAACTCACACACATCGCACGGCTCTCTCATCCGATCGTTTACAACTGAAAACTTTTGTTTGTCGAAATGTAAATACGTGCCGTTCTCATTCCCACTGAGCCGTTGCGTTGTTTCATATTGCCAACCCTACGCACTATACCAAAGGCAGAATAACACCGGAACAAAAAATACATTTTAATGTAAAACTGCTGTTCGTATATCTAACTATCGATGTAAACTAGGTGTATAATAGGTACTGCTCTTAATGTTTAAATAATATGTGCAGGCGTTGGTATCTTCTTTGCCAGATCAAAAATAATGCACGTAGGTAGATATAGTTAAATTTCTAACGGCCTTCAATAATTTATTATCGGGTGCATTTTAAAATTTGTTTTGCACTGTCGATAGAAGCAATAAATCCCATGCCCAGAGGATAATGCCGCCTAATTCATCCAAAACTAAACCCAAATAATTAGAGCCCGGATTATCCGCATTAAATAAATCGATTCGCATTTTGTACGTAGAATTTCCGTGTAAAAAATATTTACATTGAATACTAATGATGTCGCAACAAAAAGGAAACTTAATAGCTCGCACAACGCGTCGTTTTGGTAAATTGTTCGGGTGGATTTCTTTTGATTGAAATATTCAGTCATTGTATTGTCACGGCGTTAGGTGATTTTCTGGCTAATTTAATATTACGGGCCGCCGTGTGTGTTTTGTCATGTGGCACATATAAATTTGATACTAATGATAGGCGCGCATGAACGCCAGATAAAATCTAAAATGGGCTGGTAACGACAATGCCTGGGCCATGATTGGCCAGAGTAATTTGTAACAAATACGAAAAGGAACTAAAAACTTTTCCGCCATATTAATGCCGAAAGCTTTCGGCGTTCTGGTCCGAACCACTCTATCGAATCAGCTGGTCAACTTCATAAAAAGATCTCGATTAAATTTACGTGGTCAATACGAGAAACTGCGTTTGGTTTGATCTTTTGGCTGTGATTATAATTTTAGTTGCAGTGTTTTTATGATAAGAACCTTTGGTCGCCTTTGACTAGAGTGCGACACATTAAAAATGTATCAAAAGCAACGCAAAAAATAAATTTATTTATCGTTTCCTCAAATTCGTTTTATGCAGAACTTACTTAAATATATAGGCAGATACCTACCGACCTATGAATTTAAATATCAGATTCCGTACAAGAGTCCGAACTGCCGGGATCCAGTGAGACAACCCCTATTTGAGAAATTTTCGAAGTATAAAAGATATATTCAGGAACGAAGAAGGGTAGGATCTGGGTAAAATCTAACTATTCATATCTAGTAATCGATCATTGTTTCATTTATTTCAAACATCAAAATATGATATTTCATCAGAGCAATTCTGAGGGAATCCTTCACACAACAAATTTTATCCTTGTGTGAAAAATCCCGTATGAAATGTATCATATTTGTTTGTCCTACGTCGCTGGGTCTAGGGATCTACCTAATTTGCTAAATATAAAATAAAGATCCCATGTAATTTATATAAACACATCCTTATTTTTCTTATTTGATGATTATCATATTTTTTACTACATTTAATAATTATTAGGTATAAGTATATTGTTTTATTAAAATCATAATACCTTCTCGACTCAATTTTCCCCATTGTCAAGAATTTGAACTAAACTCCTGTTATTTTCCGAAAAAAAAATCTCTTTTCCATATTTTTTTTGTATTTTCTTAGTGTATAAAGTATGCCTTAGATAAAGATGATTTTAAAAATATATGTATTTTATTAAGTGGAGTACACTGAAACGAATTACTGAAGGCTTAGTTGCCCAAGCAAATTCATCATTTTATCTCTCAAGAAACACTTGCGTCAGTTCTTAAATATAATAATCAATTTTTATCAATTATTTTCAGTGTGAACAAAATGCGTAGCCTCGTGGCCGCTGCCACGAAGTAAGAATGATTACCCCGTTACGTGCCTCAGCCTCGCACGACACCTCGCATTACAATTCATCTGTATGCACGTCATGTCCTCAATTCCGTGTAAGAATACCCCAGAACATAATTCATGAATTCATGCCAAAAGTGGTACCTTTAAATAAAAAAACTGGGGTTTGTTTAACCATTGATACTGGACTCATTCCATTGTTTGCAAGATCTATAGTGATTAAGATCTTGTCACGTCAAAACATCCCTTTTATTGTCACACATCCATTATCAAATAGTATCCACATGTCTGGTAATAGAAGAGATAACTGGATAAGTCGCCTGTTTCGCAGCGGAAGAACCGATCGAAAAACTGAGGCGGGGTGTAAAGATCCCGCTTCCGTTCCTCGATTAGGTCAGTAAGCGAATTTGAGTATTATTTCTTATTGGTTTTTTTTTTTAATTAAGGGACCATTGTCTAATTACACAACATGAAATGAGATAAACAAGAGCTACAAAAGACACCAATACATAATAAACTAATAAAATAATGGCAAAAATATACATTTGAGTGAACTCTCAATTCAAAGCCTGAACGAGGTTTTGGTAGAGTCCATGATTTTAGATAATATACTAAATGATAATCTTCAAGGTTTATTTGCTTAAAGCCTGACAAAAATCATTTAGACTGGTACCAAAAATTTAAAGGCCCTGACTTGAGTTAACAAGTTTTCTGAGACTACGGTAAGGAATTTTGAACTGGATGAGTAGCAACAAATAAAGTGAGTATTAATAGTGGAGTAAAGTTGGTGGAGACCAATTTGGGATGCTGTGGTTAACCATTCAGTTGATGGCATCAGGAGTCACTTTATTCAGTACAGATGTGCTTCAGGGTAATGATGAGGAAACATTCTTCTACGATGAGTTCTGTTGTTTGAATGTGTCCACATTTACATAATTCAGAATCCTTTAGGACGTTGATTCCATCACTTTGAACGACGACTATTTATTTATTCGTCTGTATACATCATGTCCTCGATTTCGTGAAAGAACACCCTGAAAATAATTCATGAATTCGTACCAAAGTGATACCTTGAGGAAAAAACATGGATTTGTTTAACCATGGATAATGAATGACAAGTTTTGTGTTGGCAAATGCGGATTCGTTTCAGTGTTAACGGCGGTGGCCCTTAGTGTTTAAGATCTGGTCACGTCATAACATCCCTTTCATCTGTCACTCATCCGTCATCAGATAGCATCCACAAGCCTGGCGATCCCATTGTCGAGGGATAGCTTTTTGTTGATGCGTCGCACTGTGATTCCTGTCTCGCGTTAAACTGATGTTAAAGCTATTTTTTTTATAAATACCTACCAAAAAAACTGGCGTTTGCCAAACCGACACTACCGATTGTTAAGTCGTCAGCTTTGTGTCGTTTGGCTTTCATGGACATAATTACCTGCATGATTTTGATTTATAAAGGTTATAGTACTATTACCCGACTTTGCCAGAAATCACAACACCCTATATACGACATATTTTGATTTATTAAATAAATTAATAATATACCATAAGCATTTCAGCGTCTTGGCTTGTTCCTCACTAGCAACTAACAGTGCAAATTTAAGAGACGAACGAACACTATTTTTTATTTATGTTTCATTTTTCAAAAATATGAGTATCAATATGGTGTCTTCTCTCATTTTGTGTCAGTCAAATGGACGTTGCAAATCCCCATAGCTTTAATGTGTTTAATGGGGTAAAAACAGATTCCGAATATAAGTACCTCATTTAATGGAGAATTCATTATCACATTTGGTTTCTCAGTAAATCGGTTTCGCCGGTAATAAATCAGTTTAGGCACCATAAAATTGAAATTGAGTAATGGTAAATAGAATCATATACATAAGTCGTCTCAACGTGACCTAATCACAGTTTTAAAATGGCCTTGAACGCCGAAACAGTTGTCACAATAGTAAAATACTTGCAGAACTTAATGATGACATTATTAAAATTTGATTTACATAAAATTTAAAACATAAAAAATAAATAGGGTTCAACAAATTAAACGCAAAAAAATTCATTCATAGCTTATGTTGGAAACTACGTTGCAAGCTTGTTTCTTGCGTCGATCTCGAAATTCCACCCAGAAAAAGCTGTACTAATTACAGATTTTTCGCTCTATAGTAGAAAAACATTTTATGAAAAAAACATTTCTGGTTGTTCTTTACACGTGACTGTTGAATCTATTGTTTGATCAACTAGTCTCAAATTCTGGGTAATTATAATTATAAAGATGAACGATTATTGCATTTGTGCAAATGAGTGATTTTTATGCATTGTGAACTACCCGGAAGAGTAAATTGCGGAATAATTCACACGATTCTCCCTCACATTGTCTGCGGCGCATTAAGGCTGCCATAAAGCTTCGCAGTAGAGTTAATGAGCATCTTGCGTGGTTTTTTATTCTGAGAACTTCAAAACACTACAAACATTTTTTTTAATTGCAAATGATTTTTTATTCAAAATTAATTTTTAAAATTTGTGTTTTTAGCTCGTGACCTCAATATCTCAAAAGGATATTTTAAAAAAAAAGAATATTTAGAACTTATAAGTGCAAATCATTAATTATGTTTATTTATTTAGAGGTGTAATTTATTTCTACGATTTTTAACCCTAATTGAGCCCGAAGTGAATTAGTAAACCTTTTCTTTGTTTTGTTAAAACAGTTATAAACCAATACATTTCAAAAGCGAGTTAAAATCATAAAAAAAGTATTTAACAAAATAAGGTGATAAAAATTGACAAAAAATGTTATTTGCTTAAATTTATTGAAGGCAATGTGGAAAATATCCACATTTCCTGCGAAGCAGTTAATTAACCTAGTAAGTCTTTCCAGAGGTATTAGCATTGGTAAGTTAGCTCTGCAGGCCTGTGTTGGCGGCCTTGTGTAAAATTATCAGATACATTGACTCGTATTTCTGCCATGATGTCAAAAATTAACAATATACCGTTCAGAAGTTTATATGTCATAAGCAGTAATGGTATATCCCTCCTAGAACTCATTGAAGAGAAAATAAATAGGAGTGTGATCAATTCAGATTTTATCGAAAACTGATGTCGCCAATTTACATTTACAGGACCTTTCGACTCCAATGCTCCAATACAATACAATTGATTGGGTATATATTTAAGGATGATTTTCAGTATTTGAAAATATAAGTAAAACCATTTTCTCCTTACCTACTCCTGTCTCAAAGAAACGTCCACGACACTCAGTCGTTTATCTTTCGTTTTTTTATGGCTGTTCAGACTATAATAAAGAAAACTTTTACGAATTAAAAAAATGCTGCATTAAAATATTATAGTTTTTTTTTTAATCCTGAATGTCTTAGAAAACCATATTTAATCTAAAGATATAATAATCATGCAAGATGCTCATTGCGCTGCGCACGACATTGTTTGTAGTATTCCTAAAGTGTATTTTCACCTACCAGTTAATCGTTCACAAAAATAATAAATATTTGGAAGCAGATTGGAACCGCAGATAAAGCGTTATTTTGTAGATAATAACAAAGCACTAAAATGTATGCGTAATTATGTTCATCGCCTCTATTATAATTTCATCAACTGTGCAATTATACGGGTTTTTTTTGTATGACAAAACACTGCGATTAGGATAGCTGGCAGGTGAAGAAATAACGCACAGTCAGAAACGGTTTAAGGAAAATCCTTGATTATTCGAATACGTCGGCACTAGGTAAGCATTAAGTTAAATATTATTACATGGCACTGCCACTGACAGCTCCGCTGTAATTTATATTTCGGTTAAGTTTTTGTTTTGTTTCCTTAAACAGCAAGACGAACATTTCCGGGTTATATATAAATAACTTTTATTTGAAAAACTCCTACTACCATCATTACAAGCGGAAAATGTTGCTTGTGCAATGATGGAGGTCTTAGCCAGCAGATGAATTGAACCCTGGTGGGAACCAATTAATATAATAATAATGTAATACACATTTATATAGCAAAACTAAAATATTAAAACAAAACTAATCAATACTTGTACCACATTTAACACATCCCTGTGATCACCTCAGCATATGTTCTCATAGTGAGGTAATTACGAAACATGTAACACTCCATTCACAGTATCGCCTCTTCAAACCTTCCTTACACTCCACATTATAAAACATCATACAAAGCACTTTTATTACACTTTTAAGAAACATATTATATAAAATGGTACTATAAATACATATAGATGTTTATAAAAAAAATTTAAACCGACGCATTTATCGACTCAGTTACTAACAGGCCCATGTGTCGTTTATGAGATAAAAGGAGATGTTGCAATGGACGTATCAGCGGTTTACCTTTAATATATCTGTTTTTTATACAATCTTAAGGATTGCAGAAACAAATTGTGAATTTCTTTTCGATGGGCATTATTAATTTATTTCATTTTTTACTTTTCTTTTTATTTTATTTTATTAATTTGAATATAATAAATTATATATATCTCATGTAATATGGCAGATTGTGTTTACACTATCCACTCAGTCCTGCTGGATTAAAGACTTAAACAAATTAAAATTTGAATGTTAAAAAGAATCTACCAATTTTATATCAAATGTTGCATACATACTTGATATTCCAACATTATATAGTTTTTAAGAAACTTAAACTGTTTAACTAATTTATTGTGATCTTCTCTTTAAATTCCTTTGTGTGTCCTCTCATATCAGAGTTAGCTATCGTCAGGGCAATCTCCACCCAACAGACTGCAACCCGAAACAACTGAGAAGAACTGCACTCGTACTTGTCACGCAAGTTTCGTAGCCATGAAATGTGGCATCTTTCTACACTACGTTTTTCATATATTTTTCACCCACTAACATCGATAGATTGAATTTCATGTTATTAATATATAATAATACCGATAGAATAGTACCGAAGATATAAGCCGTCAAAATATTGATAATCTCGCAGGCCGGCCGATAATCGTGTGACGACATGGTTCATAAAATGACTGGCGCGGCCATAGATATCATAGGCGCGGCAGTATCCGTTACTGCCATTCCAATTGTGAAGTGTACTGAATTTTGATTATACCTTTTTCCAAGTTCTCTTTGAAAGCTCATAGCTTCATCATTTTTGGAAAAATCTAAAAACTAACTTCACTATCGTTATTAACTCTTTAAATATAATTCATTAAATAAGACCTCATTGACAAGCTTCCATATTTCGAGTGAATGTTTGGTTTATTGTCCAGGTTTCCAGAAGACAACGATACAATCAGAATCTTACATTCAGTTTTAGACCACGGTTAGATTCACTTTCAAAGATTTGCTCAGGTAGAATGGACAGACAAAGTATTAAACATGATATTATAATTTGTTTTCCGTCGTTGCATTGGCCGTTACCTGAAGAGCGTACGTTGTACGCGTTAAGAGAAGGCACCCTATTAGCGATTGGTCGCGGGCGGTTAGCTCTCCTGACCACTCCGTTTATCCGAGAAACGTCGGACGTTGTCATTAGCATTACAGATTCGCACCATCCTCCGAAACGCGGATACAATGGACCAAATCAAAAAGAAATAACACACCCCATAGAGAAAACCACCTGACCAAAACTAAGCTGTTGAAATCTCATCATAATATAATGGTTGGGTATTTTGATTCCGTGGTCGTGTTTTGATGGGCAGGTTCTGATTGAATGCCTCGAGGGTGTAGCAGAGGCTTCACACTCAGACGTCACTAATTTAAAACCGTCGGTGTTGTTCCGCGCTATGATAGCTGATAGCTCATTTGCAATCGCGCTGATAATTTGTATGAAGATTTATTCAACACTTTGAATCAATTTTCTTCCTTTGAAAAGTGCAGAGAAATTGTTTAGTCGGTGACCTCTGTACAAAAAGCAGTGGGAGTGTCACGACTAGAATGTGAGGTTTTTCTTTTGTCGTTGAATATGCCTGATGGAAAATATTTTGCTGTAGATGTAGCTATGTTTTAACATTATTAAAATTATGTTTACCATGTTTAGAGTCCTACATTTTTAAACTTGTCTTTAATAATGGGTATATTGGGTTCTCCAATGTTACTTATCTAGTATTTTTCAACATGTATTCGAAACTTTTACGGTTTATTTTACAGTGATATTATTTGATCACAATTCAATCAAGTATCGTAAACAGATAATACGTCTTAGCTTCTGATATTTTGCGATTCGTTGACATGGCAACACGCTACTCTACCGCTTCTAGCGGCGGGGGTTGTACGAATTATTTATTTTTCATGCATTTTAATAGATATTAATTAATATGAGCGAAATGAGTAAGGTTAAGAAAAAGACTCTTCGAGTTCGGTCATGTAGAGCGAAAAAGCGACGAAAGGAGTGCAAGGAGAATATATGATACGAATGCGAATGGAAGAAGCCGAGGAAGACATGGCATAATCAAGTGAACCAAATACTTGAGTCGAGCCACGTCAAGAGTCAGAATAACAGAAGAGAATATGCGAGGCGATGTATGAATGTGAATGAAGCAAGGAGTGTTTGCCAAGACCAATTTGTTTAACGGTCTGTCCTCTCTGCCTACCCATGCGAGGAAACGTCGTGATGGTTAGTTAGTTAGTCAATGAAATACATTCTAAGTAAGTTATATTAAAATCGAAAACCAACATTGCTAAAAAAACTACATTTGACTTGATTGCTATTTTGCTCATGCATAAAAAAAATACAGTTATAAGCCTTGCTGCTAGCCGCTCGCACTCTATCTATATAAGTGGTATAGAAAGGGAATAAAATACTTTTAAATAAATTGTTTCTTTCACTTCTTATTTTTACATTGCACCTTTTGGCTTAATATATCTCAATTCTTGTCATTGATTTTATTTACATATGCTTTCATAAGGATATTTAAATATTTAATAAAAAATAATTAACAAACATGTATGTGTTCAATTATATACAATTATTTAGTAGTTTATAAAAAATAAGGAAAATATTTATGATTACATTAGAATATCTGTAAACAATATTAAGACTAGAATTATATTAGGCATTAATATTAAAACAAAATTTATTCGATGTTTGCGATTACTGTTTATTAATAAAACAATCGCAATTTTTCATTGTATTTCACGGAATATCTATTAAAATGTGTGAAAAAAACCAATTCGTACAACCCCCACCGCTAGAGGCGCTAGTGTAGAATGTTGCCATCATATGTCAGAAGCTGGACGTCTTTTTTTTATATAATTTGGTTCAATATAAATATTCATATCACGCGATATTTTACGTGCTGCATGAATTAACAATTTATAGATTGTTCGAATACTTAAGCGATGAAGCAATCTTCAAAGAAAATTATATATGTACGAGTATGTAGATGTTCATATTCTCGGGCTATTTGATAATGTCTCTACCTTAATAATATCAGATTTCTATGCGTACATTCGACATCGCATATTTTCCCCTAGGCACAAAACGACAATTGAAACTTCGGTTGCTGAAAGACCCTGTGCTTAAAAAAGAACACAATGTTACCTTAAACAAGCTTACCTATAGAAAAATTCGTTAAAATTTTCCGAAAATGGAGCTGATATTTGAATTTTATTTTGGAGGAACCTTTTATTTTCAGTTTAGCTGACACTCTTTTGAACGACATGCATTGTCTGAAAAAATAACTTGGCTTCTTCATACCACGTGTGCCTCAATTTGTTCGCTAAGCTAATTATAAGAATTAGGACAGTATAAAAATTACATCAGCTTGTCTTCGAATGAATAAGAATTAGGACACTATATAAATGACATCAGCTTGTCATCGAATGAATAATAATTTTACCACAATGAGGAAACAATTTTGATGAAGTATGTACAGTAGGGAGCATAGAAATGTATTCAGCCCTAACATATCACTTTGTATCAGATTTTGTTGTAATATGTAAGTACCAGTTTTGTGCACTCCATAAAAGCTGAAATAAAACCATAAATCTGTCCCTACCCCAAGAAAAAACAAATAATACAAAGAAAAAAATTGGGCTGTGAAAATAGTAACTAAGTGTCGCAAAATGAAAAAATGTTCATTTTAAAAATAAAAAAGGCGCATAATGTTATCCCCCACTAAAGATTTCACCCTTTTCATAAAATTACAATTTTTTTAGTTTCCAACACTGCCGCTAGTTTAAAGGCTAACTTGAAAAAATCCTATTTTGCGGTGTCTGTGGAGAAAAAAATTGTTAACAAATCTTTGAATAAAGAAATAACTATCGTTTATCGCGAATTAACATTTCTGAACGTGTTATTAAAGTATTATTTTTTTTAACTATTAAACTATTGTTTTTTTATATTTTCTTACAATTTTTTTTAAGGAGAGTTCCTTATGATTTCTTAAAATGCCGTACAATTTTTCAAAATAATGAAATATTTTTATAAATCTTTTGAAAAAATGTGAAAGTTCGATTAGAAAAATCCATCGAAAAACTACACACAGCCTACCTTCGGTCACAGAGCGAGGCACGCCACTGGTAGGTACATATAAACGGAGAATGACCATCTTGGTATATGGCGGTAAAAATTTCTAATATTGGCCGGTCAGTCATGTGCTTGAACAAATAGCAAGAAAACTCATCATTATCAGTGTCTTTTGTTTGGGACACAGTAGAAACGAGTAGAAGCATCTTGGGGAAACCTTCATCTAACAGTGGAAATGGTAAAGTTCTATTTACATCTACCAGAAACGCGCAGATCAGAAAAATAAAGCACAGACACAGCACAAACTAACGGCTGTCAACTTAAAGTTAGCGTCCGCCACAACACGTCGAATAATTTTATAATCATTTCCCCATATTTATTATTCTTTTATAACCTGTTTTCCCTGCTTAATTAATTAATTCACTCAATTTATCCTCATTCATCTTCTCAGTTCTATCAATATCTGCATATAATGATGCCAACTGACGAAGGTGGCGGTGTATTCATACTAACTGCGCAGGCGCAGATGTCACAGGCAGCCCACCAGCACGTCAAAATATTCTAGCCGACAATCTCGGCCGGTACTAGTCTGTGCATGCGCGGATACGTTACGCTTACGTATGCTGTAATATGAATGTGTTCATAGATAATATAAGTAATAATGTTGTCGTGTCTGTACTGCACTGTTCAACACTGCGCGGTGCTGGTAGATGTGAAAGGACCTTAAAGCTATCTAAAATCAGTAATGTATTAGAAATCTCAAAATAAATTTTCTCTGAAATAAAAACACAATTGTTTATAAATTGTACCAGAGTCAAGTCTTGTATGAGAGCGACGGCAAGAAAGCGACAAAACTGTAGACATAAAGAGTGTGCACTATTTTCCGGTATATCTTCATTTTCACTTGTCAACTGAAATAATACACTGTGTTTATTGTAGTACTTTTGGCTATTATTCCGCTATCCCAATATCAAATTAAATCCCTAATGTAAGGGTCATTATTCAAAAGGCAAAGATATTACACGTATTGATACCGATACATACGAGTAGATCCATCAATTCAACATTGAGGTATTCGTAACTATTTCATAAGGTAGGCTCGATGTGTAATTTGTTCGAGTTCCTGTGGTAGGAAGCAGAAGAAGGATCGAAAACGGGCAAAGGTAAGCATAATAACGCCTTAATGCCTGCTTACAGTACCCAGTACCCAATACCCATGTCCAGTGCCCACTCCTCGCGGAGTAAAATGCAATTAATTTGCTGCATTCGCGAAATGGAAGTAGGAAGGTACACGAGTACACTGGTAGTGGGTACACGAGATGCGGCGGCTTCGGTGAAAGGGTTCGTAATGAGAGTCCGAGATGATTGTTTCGAGATATTGGGTATGAATGCGCATTCTTGCTTTACCGTACTTCTTACTTCTTTCAACCAACCGGGATATCTTCACGCTTCTTTATTTAGGATAATATTGTGACCTACGAGTGCTCTTAGCTCCTACCAGAGTTCAAAAATGTTAAAAGCATTTTTTATGAACTGCCTTTTTTTCCATGTTGCCACACCGGAACATGTACAAACTGACCTTTAAAAGTAAACAAAAATTGAGGGCCCTGCGATCGTTTAAAAGGTTTTAAATGACAACACCAACCTGGCTCATAGTCTCAAACGGTCTTTAGAAATTAGTGGTACTTTCCGAAAAGAGGTGACTCTACATCATTTCTAAGACAATTTTATTTTTTATTAAATAATAAATACAAAAATAAAAAAACAATTACATGGAAAGGTGATTATTTGTGTTTCTGAAATGTGTATATCAAATTATCCATTTATTAGATATTAAATCAAAATAAAACAAAACCTATTTTACCAACCAAAATTATAATTTTTTAGAATTAAAATGTAATCGTATTATGTTTTTTTGGATTATTTCCTTAAAACAGTCAAATTCGAATTTGAAACAATTTTAATGCGTTGAACAAATTTCAAAGTAAAATTGATTAGCTAGGTGGTGCCATAGGAATGGAAATTTTTTTAAATGTCTACATTTAATTGCCAAGCTATAGATCTGGTTTATAGTGCTTATTCGACAGTAATTAGGTACCTACTAATAAGTGTACAAATATTTTAAATGTAACAACACCACCATCTTCATAGCATCATCAATTTTAAAAAAAGGTTTACTTCCTCCTGTTCAACGACTACTGAAATCGTTTACCAATACGATGTTATCGTTTAAGGACGATAAAAATCCTTCATAATTTTTCAGTGTATATGATTTTTCAGTTTTTTTTTATTATTTATCTCCATAATTGAACACCCAAAAAAATCTGATCCTTTATGTTTGCAACATCTATCTAATTCTTTAATATCGTCTCTCACGTAAAATTATAATAACATAATTTCTTAAAATGATTGATAACTTTGTGGCGTCATTATTAATTATATAATTAAAAATACACTTTGTATACACCACTTTAATTAAAATATATAAATATTTCTACATGTTTCGATAGCAATGCTATCATCTTCAGGAATAAATAAATACTAAAAAATAATTTCAAGTATAGAAAAATGATAAAAAATTTTAGAACAATAATTTAAAATATACAAAATATGAGCATAAACAAAAATGAATAAAAGTAGGTTAGTAATAGATCAAAAACGCTAATAATGTGTATACAAAGTGTATTTTTAATTATATAATTTATAATAACATATTTGAGCGGGAGTCATTTTATATGGGGAACGAACTACTGCATAGATTATTTATCTGACTAAGACATATTTATATAAAATACGAACGAAATCACGAACTCCTTATGCAGGTGGCCAAAAGGTTGAAATTCCCGCTTAACACCGGCCGCATGTTTCGATTGACGTAAAAAAAAATTCACCGAAATGCGTGTTTTATTTTATTGTATGAAGCACAGGCATAAATATCAAAATGTTTTCGGTCATATTCTATAAAATTTAATTTGAAACATTTATTTTTTTCTGGGCTAATAAAAAGAGTCACAAAAAAGTCCCGGTTATACCAAAGACCAAGGCGTATTCTACTTGCAGTAATTAATTGAATCATCTATGATATTTCTAGGTCATCAAATTTTCAACCCAAAAACACACGATATTGCATTACTTCGCATTGCATCGCCTTAAATTTCCGCCCTTTAAGCGTATTTTATTTCATGGCATTTGTTCTATAAATTCTTCAGGTTGCTTTTTTACCCCTTCGGTAGATTTAATCAATAGAAATAAATAATATTGTTGTCTTACAGTTGCAAGCATCAAACAAATAACGTAGTTTTCCCATCTTTGATCCTAGATACATTGAGCAAAATCTTACGCAGATTTTCATAGTTGTTTTATAATAATGTAGTAGTTACAACATATTGCAAATTTGTTTTTGGAATTTTTTTCTTAGGAAGATAGTTAATATTCTGTCGGATGTATTATATATCAGCACATACTGAAATGAAAGCAGTAACGAGAAGCCATCTCATTAAAGTGATATATTTAGAACTGGGCGAATCTTCAACTCTTTTATTCTCATTTTGGCCGTATCTCATTAAGCCGGCAGCGTGTGAACGCGACCATTTAATATTGCGCTACATTTGCTATGCAGATGCCGATGGGTGGAGCCAATAGCTCCAAAACGCCGGTGACGTGTGTAATTAAAAAATCATAAAAGCTGTTAAATTAAATCACGACGCTCAGTGAATTAATGCCGCGATGAACTGTGAATTCTTAATACAGAAATCTCAAAATGTGAGCTTTTCTCGCATGTCGATTAACGTTAAGACTGGAAATAATGCAAGGCCATTTTTTAAACTGGTTTTCGTAAACGGTTTTTTTTTCAGATTAGTATTAAAAAAACGTACCTCACTTCTCTTGAAAAGTGATTGTGATTGTTAATTTCGAAATCTGGATATGATTATATTTACAGTACATAATGATACGTTTACCGTGTGATTACTATTTTTAAATCTTTAGCTCGCTAATAAGTTACAGTTGCAGGAATTTTTGTCACACGATTTTTTAATGCCTTGTTCAATTTTTCACAGCGCCTAAGCTTTGATGTATGATATCTTTTTAATAATTAAAATAGCATTAAGAGTTTCTGTAACGACTTAAAATGTTCCTGAAATTCGTTTCACACCGCACCATTACTAAAACATGCTGTATATTGTGAAACATGATGTAACTATGTATTTTTAACTGTTAATTTTATCATTGCAGGTATACAGGATGTTGAAAACGTTAAAACTGTACCTACATCTCAGTGGAGTGCATGGATCTTTGACCATAGATAAGTTGTGATCTTTTAAATTATGGAAAAGTTGACTTTAATAAAAATGGTAGTAGATAATAGAACAATTGGCGACCCAAATTCATATACTAAAAATGTTCAGTTCCCTATCCTGGAACTGGTGTCACATGTCAACGTTCCAATGATCAGCAATTTCATAATGACCGCTAAAATTTATTCACTTGTGAATTTCCAATACCTACTGTAAGAAATAAAACAAGTCTAAAGACTCAAACTCAAAATCCTATATCCACAAACGCCAATTTTTTTTTTTTTAAATGACAGAGATTGCGTTACCAAATCGATTGCCATTCGTAAAAATTATTTAAAAATATATATATTGGTAACATGGATGTTTTCTCATGGTATGAAAAGCATTTTAGACTTTAAAGTCTACTTAAGTAGTGCGCGCAACTGGTTTATACGTATATACAATTACATAAAACACACAGTTGAAGAAATTAGTAGCTGGAATTGAAAAATAGTAACTTTGTGGGCGAAATAATATTTTCGGTGAAAACGTATCCTTTATATTAAATACCTGCTACATTTTGAAAAAATAATTATCACCGTAGGGGAGGCATTTTGCAATGTATTAAATATTTAATCATAGAATATTTCCTGCCTATTATAATTCATTTATATTTAAATCTCTAATGACAACTTCAAATTCATTTTCTTACGCTTCACACATTAAAAAATCCATTAGATATTAAATAAAACAGTATCTTATGTATCAATTTTGAAACATTGGCATAAAATACTACGGTAACTTTTGAAATTCAGTGCGGGGCCCGCAGGGAAAAATCGACCTTACACCCCTTTAATACCCTACAATCTACACGATAAGGATTAAAACGATTCAGACAAAGTACCTGCGAGCAAAAATCGTCCTTAAGCCCCTTTGACTTCAAGCACAATAAGGTTGATTCCCCGTCAAAACGGAGCGTTCCACGCGTTGGCATTCCAAAAAACACCGTAAGCGTATCGACTTTCGAAGAGAGTAAGGCTCAGAGTGGGTCAAATCGGCTGCGTACCCTTAACTAACTTCAGGTCGCTTCGGTCAAATCGGGTGCGTACCTCCCTACAATGTAGTCAGTCGCAGTTGACTTCGCAATACAAACCAATTGCAGGACTGCAATAGGCAAAACCTGGTAAAATAGTATATAACAACTTATGTGTCAAATCGAGGCTGAGTAATATTTCTTACAAAAACTTTATTTGTCTGCATCGAGTCTGTATCAAATACTTGTTGAAAGTATCAAATGACCAAAGTACGTTCATAATAGATATATATTGTCAGCGGCGCAAGCAAGCCAAATATGTATACAATTTGATAAACAAATCTGGTTATAATTACAGCAATATTAACACCTTTTATTTTATGTGATCTAATAACCAGGTGCCTGTGCTTAAATGTTCCAGAGGCGCACATTATTTTGCCGGTACCTAATTAATGTGTAGGCAAAAAACACTTTATCGGCGGGTATGGAATAAAAACTAGATTACATTGATATAAAAACATAGATAATAGAAGCTTTATACCACATAAACGTGGAGAATGCAAAAACCGAAGCCATATTGAAATATTCGGATGAAAATCCGGATCCCCGTGTTAAATCCGGATTTTTGTAAAACCTCAGTTCCTTCAAAAATATCATATTTAATTGCCGAAAATAAAAAATGTATAAAAAGTTTTTTTTTTATGCATTGAAATTTTATAAACGTTCCACTCGAGTGCATTATCTTATTCATTATGCATATCTTTATATAATACAAACATTTAGTTTGAAACAAAACAATATTTCGTTTATTCCTTATTCATATTCTTTCTCTTTCTCAAAATAAATAATATTTTTTCTAACTTATTTTTATGTTCTTCTGGCGAAATAAAAAGCACACTTCCTTGTTCTTAATCTTAATCTGTGTATAATGACCGGTCAGTGGCTGAGTTGACAACGCGTCTGGGTTCCACCCAGGAGTTATGAGTTAAATTCCTCGGTTGGCCAAGTCCTCCATCACGACACAAGCAACATCTTCCGCTTACTGTGATTGCAGTAGGAGATTTTCACATATTGTTAGGTTAATCGTAACCTGAAAATGTTCCTCTAACTTAAAAAAAAATAAAAAGTGAAAATTTGTTTATTGGGTTAATAACATTATTATTACAAAATACATATAATATAATTTATTCCATATTCACTAGCTTGACGGACGCGTTCATTTCATATGACCATTGTGTTGTATTTCATATCCACTAGCTTGACGGACGCGTTCATTTCATATGACCATTGTGTTGTATTTCACATACACTAGCTTGACGGACGCGTTCATTTCATATGACCATTGTGTTGTATTTCATATCCACTAGCTTGACGGACGCGTTCATTTCATATGACCATTGTGTTGTATTTCATATCCACTAGCTTGACGGACGCGTTCATTTCATATGACCATTGTGTTGTATTTCATATCCACTAGCTTGACGGACGCGTTCATTTCAAATGACATTGTGTGGCAATTTTTTATAAAAATTTCCAAATCGGGATAATTCGGATTTCACAGAAAACACAGAATTTTATTCAACGGATTTTGATATACGAAAAAGTAGGAAAATTCCAGATATTCTGCAATCCGGATTATCTGGATTGCAAAATAACACTATTAAAATAAATATGTATAACTCACCACACAAGTGTAAAACCGAAGTAGGTAAACTCAAAATTCTTTCAATCTGACTGCATTTTTCAAACTTGCAAGAATTTAAGAAAAGTAAATAATCCAAATTCCAACTTTTCATAACAAAAAAGTGATTGTGTAAAAAATATACTTACTTAATTATGTTTTTCTTATTTATAATATTTAAAACCATCTTGAATCGATTACTTCGCTTTAACTAATTTAAAACAATGTGTTAATTGAATAAAACATTTTATAAATAGCATATAAACCTTTGTTTTATTTTAAAAAAAAAACATTTTTTCTAAGCAATGCCATATTTTGAATGTCCACATGTCTACAGAATACTACTCAATTTGCAGTTACTTCGATTTTACTCCAACGGTGCGACCATAGTAGATAGGTAACCAAAATAATAATAATATTAAATTACTTAGAGGTTACAAGTTTTTTTAATCCCCTGACAACATGCTCTTCAACATATTGAAAATATCTCACACTGCCGGATACAGGAATAGACTGAATTAAAAAATAATAAATAAAAAAACAGCACGTAAAAACGGGTCTGAAAACAATTTATGAGACATTAATACCAAATTGACACCGGATAGATCGGTGTGGGGAATGATTAAAGAAGCAATAACAAGTCGGCCCCTGTCTGTTTGTGGCTGCAGCCGCCCTGTAATCATCTCGCCGCCCTGCCATTAGGCGCCCCGCCCTCCGGGTGACCGTCCGTCGCTAGGCGGCGGTGGCACTACCATACTCCGTACATATCCACACGACTGTAACTCTGTAGCAGTGACACCTCTATACCTGCTTTACATGGGTGTTGCTTCAAAAGGTTTTGATTCGACATTAGATCATTCATGTAAATGTTTAGAAACGAATTAATTATTAATTGTAGAGATTGCGTGGAGATTTTGTGCCGACCCTACTTAGACGTCGATGATGCGAGATTCTGCCTTAAATAACACCTCACGATTGTTCTCAAAATTAATATGATACCTGAATTTTTAATTTGAAGTATTTATTTAAAAATTGATCCTGTTGTTGTAATCAAAGATATACCTAAATGGTATTTGTTAAGTCATGACACTATGCAGTTATGGACGATACTTTCGCTAGTTAACACTTTTTTTTTAACTGTAGTTTAGTAATTTTTCAAATTTTAATTATCAAAATGACAGAAAACAACTGTTCTTGGTGTATTTCTCAAAAGTTGTTAATCTACTAACAATTTCTTTTTAAAATTTAATATATTATGTTTTTATTAAGTTATGCAAACATTACTTCTTTATTATTGTGACAACCGTTTTCGGCGTTCACAGCCATTTTCAAACTGTGGTTAGGCCACGTTGAGGCAACAATAAATTAAGAAAACATTGCTATTTGATGCGGGGAAAAGAGATCTCAACTGCAAGTACCTCACAGAATAGAGAATCTATTATCACAATTATTTTCACAGTAAATCGGTTTCATCGGTAATAAATCAATTTAGGCAACATAAAAATTGAAATTGGGTGGGGGTAAATAGAATCACATAAATAAGTCGTCTCAACGTGGCCTAACCACAGTTACGGTTTTGAACACCGAAACAGCTGTCACAGTAATAAAAAACTAAAACACTTGCAGATCTTAAAAAGGGACGTCTACGCGGCCTATTTCATACAAAACTTAATTTTGGATTTGAGGCCAAAATACTCACCTAAACCTAATGATTTTTTTTTCATCAAAAAGTATAGTACATATCTAGTACGGATGAGGAGTAATTTATTTATGTTTGTTTTACATTATGAAATTGATTTTTCGCGATTTTAGAGGCTCCTTTAACAATTATTTGGGGGCTAACGGTGATTTAAAAAAAAAGTTTTACCCCGTTTAATTTGAAAATATAATGAAGTATAAAATTTAAAAAAATATCATTGAAGAAGATAAAATTAACACATCCCAAATGAAACACGAAACCGAAAAAAACAACAGAAAATAAAAACATTTCAGTCGCATCTGGGACTCGAACCCAGGACCTCTACCTATCCGGGGTAACCGCTTAACCAACTTAGCTAAGTTCAATTTACGCCATTTACACTGACCAAGTTCAATACTTGTCAATATTATCCTCCATTTTTATAAATCCCATATTATTGGTTGCTATCCTTACGATGATTGCAAAGTTTCATCCCTAACACAATTGCAATCGGAATAGAGTCTCGGATATACCTACCCGATTTTTATTTATATGAGACATCTATTGACTTATTTTACAAGTCTGGAAAGAAATATTCAAAATGTACAAACTTCAATAAGTTATAAAAAATAAATTGAATATTTCTTTCCAGACTTGTAAAATAAGTCAATAGATGTCTCATATAAATAAAAATCGGGTAGGTATATCAAATATTACAATATTACAAACTTCAATAAGTTATAAAATATAAATTGAATATTTAAAAAATAACCATTATGGTGGACTTTAAATTAAAGTCAAAACGACCAATTTACGTTGGAACACAATCTATGAATTAAACACTAAAACAATTAGCAAGCTAGATATATTTTAGTAAATTCTCACACACATATGCGTGGCGTAAATACGTGCACTGATAACGTGCCAACGGTATGGAAGAGTCTTGTAATTTTTATATAGCGGGAGTTCGAGCAATGGTCACCGCAATGGTCATCTTAACCCAAATTTAATTCTAGAATTGCCAAATGAATATTAAAATCATCCATTTTCTACGGTATTATTTGCCACACGCAACTTGCCAAATGATTGCTTTAGCTCCCATATGACATTTCTTATCCCCTATAAACCTTCCTTCCCCTAAAATCAAGCCCCTCCCCTCCCCTACCCACCACCGATCCTCTGTCGGCATCCACATCACAAAGGGTTCAAACGAATAAAAAAATCCTAATGGAACAACACCCAAATTAATGTTGCTTACCACTTTAAGGTGTTGTATAAAATTGACGGTTGGGCAACATCTTTATAAATATTGTTATTTAGGGTAATTTGTGAAGATATAACATTTCATCAGAGTGGGCTCATTGGGCAGTGCAGCGGACTGGAATATCAGAACAACAAGGGTGAGGGGCGGAGGGGAGATCTGCAAGGGCCGGAACACTCCGAGTGCTTTCACCCGGCCTGGCTTAGGGTCGATATGCATGTCATGCTAGAATCACTAAAGAAAAAAAAAGATTTTATCTCCTTATCGCTTTTTGTCAAAGTATTTATTTTTTATTAAGATTTGACACTGAATGAATAATACAACTTATTCTTTGATTTTGAAATAGGCATCCGTAGGTAGGTACCTATCAGTCCTACAACACAAAGTGAGCTGTGGTCGGAATGTCCACGTATTACATGATCTGGAATGAATGCGAGTGGTAGTACAAAAATGTTATCCTGTAATTTAGAAAGTCACCTCGAGGACGCTTTATAATCAGTCAAATGACCCATTAAACTAGACTAGTAACTTACAAAAATGGCCGGGAATAACCAAATTTGCTCGAATTTCGATATCGAATGTTTTTACTTAGTGAGCAATTAATAAATCTATAGAAAAAAGGCAGTATTGAATGTCATCCCATTTTTGTAACATAAATGTGTCATTTCGAGCAGAAAAGCGTTACCGGAGAAGTGAAAAATAGAGACAGAAGAAGAAATAACACGCCGTTTCAGACTGTTTGCCAGGACACACAGACTTAGTATCTGTAATGCATTTAGGTACAATGGAATCTTTGCGAAAAATACTGTTTTGTAAGGCTATTTGCCAAACTAAAAGCGGCGGGTGAATAACTACAGAGCCGGGACTGTAGTCTCTTTATGGTCGGCCAAAAAATATTGACCTCACCGCACCTCTGCCGAGAGGGCAGAGAGGAGAGAGGCTTCTAATGGACGGCGAGCAATTTGTGTGTTGGTGCCGGATTACCAGCGGCCAGACGTGTAATCTGCCATTTTGTAAATACTCTCAACACCCTCGCTGGCGCGTTATCGCCGCCTCCGCTACAGGAATAGTAATACGGTCTCATTTCTCTCACTTCTCCCCGACAAGCGCAGGCCATTTATCACGTACGGGCACTTTTCACGGAATCACAATTTTCCCGAATCATTTGAAAATTGGAAAAATTTAGATGAGAAAATCATTATAGTAAAGCTGGTCATTATATTCGACCACTTTTCGTCGTGATGTTCATATGCAAATGAGGCAAGGCATCACATTTAAAGACACTTTGTAAATATCACTGTAGTGTTGTAGATTTTTATTTATATACGTAAGTGTTGTTGTTTTTTCTAGTAACGACGGCAAACAAAATCACAATACGCTGACAGCACGATCATAATCTTCTTACCAGTGAAGCAGAAATCTGTATTTCTAAATAGCGAAACATAGCTGTAATCCGAGAGAATAGAACCGCAGTTAAGCAAAATGTCTATAAGCCTAAGGAAAAGAATAAAAAAATTTAAGCCTCCAGATATTTTTACACCTTTCATAAATGAAATTTCTTATTTAACATAACTATATCGAGAGCAACGAGGTTTTAACATAGCTATTAAACTGGAAAAAATTACGTAAAAGGCCATAAAATACATATTATTTCCTCCAGGTTTTTACAATCAAAATATTGGCAGCAAAGACAGTTATACTCGTATATTAAATCGTCAGTTTATTTTAAAGCCGATTCCGTACCTACTCGAAAGTTTTTTAAATTCTAATTTCGTTAATATGTTAATATGTTCGTATGATCACATTTTCGCATATAAAGCGTTTTCAGAAACCCATGGATATCTTTAAAATAAACACAAGAAGATTATGCGGAATAATAATTTCAGTTAATTCTACGAATCAATAAAATCTTTCACAAAACGTGTACAAATAATGCTCATTTTGCTTGTATTCTAAATAAGCGTTATATTCTATGTTATTATATTCTCTCTCCTTGAGCGTGTTTTATTACCCCGTGGGAATGATTAGGAATGTAGACCCCGCATTAAGAAATAATATGAACTCTTCTGCCTTCTCTGCAGGGGCGGGCAATAATGGTACGCACATCATCTTTAAATTCAATTTTGAACTTAAATTCGAGGTGAGTGAATTTTAATGGCACTCATATAAAATACCCATAACTTAGCCCGGTAAACTGTCGGCTTTTATTTTGGTTTAAACTGAATTTTCGTAATGTTTTTGCATACATTTTAAGGAATTTTATAAATTATGATCTGGACCACTATTATTACATGCGCCACGAGTATGTAAGTACGGATTATTCAGGTCCACGCGTATTAAAGACATCAGATGCCTTCAAGATTTCAATTCTCTTAACAACCTGTGTGCGCATTTCTCGTGAAGTGAGGCAGAAACCTGGTAACTTTTTTAGACTTAGATGGGCAATTCATACGGGTGATTTTATACAGACGTATTTTATGTAACCAAAGGTAGGCTGTGTGTAGTTTTTCAAGTTCGGGTATGAATTGTGCATCGAATATTTAAAAATACTATAGGTATTATTATAACCTTCCGTTGATTATTATGATCAACTCAATAAATTAGCATAGATTAAAAAAATGTCGCCTATTTTAATTTTTCCACCATTTCTTCTTGTGGTTTATTTTTCTTGGCGTAGGCACAGCTTTGAAACTTTTATGGACTGCACGCCATATTGGAATTCCAAACCAGATTACAAAAAATCAAAATTTAACGATCCATCTTATTTCTATATATTAATGGTTTTTGTGTTTAATTCGTAAAAATCTTTTTTTTTTTTTTTTTTTTAACTTAAATCAAATTTAATAATGTTATTATTAATTTCTGGGAGTATTTTTAGTTTTTTTCATTGTGACAGCTGTTTCGGCGTTTAAGGCCATTTTCAAACTGCCTTTGCCTTTGAAAATGGCCTTAAACGCCGAAACAGCTGTCACAATAATAAAAACTAAAAATACTGCAGAACTTAATAGTAACATTATTAAATTTGATTTAAGTTAGATTAAAAAATATATATATTTAATCTCTATAGAACAAATCAAAATCAAATCCGTATCGGCATCTAATACTTTAAACATTATCAAATAATTCCCAGTCACATTGGTTCACGTGATTGATCGTTTTCGACTATCTAATTAATCGTAAAAGGGTAAATATTATAATTGTTTTTATCACGAGTAATATATTAGGTATATAATATCATTGCCTGTAATCTTCGAAGAAAATAATATTTTTATTACTGTACACGTATTTTGAATACCAACGTAACACAGAAATAATGGCAAATAATTGAACTAAGAATAGAATGAAGAAAAAAAAACGGTTTCTTTATTTTTAGTGAGTACTTCAAGGACAATGTAACATATTTTTAACTTTTCATTACATATTTGCTTGCGTTCGGATATGTCAAAGATTTTTAATGCATATTTTTTCAATCTATCTAACCACCAATAACATTTAAATTGCGTACCTCTAGCATAAATTAACTCACCAGTAACCACTATTTAAGAGGTACAATTAAATAAAATATATTCATGTAAACCCCTGCGGGGGGTATCGAGAAAATGAAAATCGTACTCTTTCTCAAAAATAATAAGTGGCTCTTACTAAAAGCCTTCACCGTTTCATGGAAAATCGAAATTAATTTGTAGATTTTTTATAGTGAGTGTATTTTACATGCGGTTTTTGTTTGATGTCGGCTATGTGCGCGGGTCCTCACTCAGATCATACAACAGATTGAGTACAAGGCGATAAACAAATAGAATGGTCAGCGGAGGTATTCTAGATCCAGGTAATGGCCACCGAATGAGCGATGGAAGTTACAGGGTAATGCGAATGTGGGTGGCCTAATCTTATTTCCGCCGCAATGTTCGCTTCCGAGTTATTATTTTTGAGTCTGGATTCGATTCCTGCAGAACAGCAAATTAATAATGTTTTATTTTTATTTTTAAAACTCCTTAATTAATAATTTTTTTTATAATTTCTTCAAACGATTGGTTTTCATTATTAATAAATGAATTAGATAATATACTTTGTATTCACCACTTTATTAATATCAAGATATTTGATGATGTATAGTATTTAGTATTACTCATGATTTCTTCATCATGAGTAATACTAAAAAAAATAATGTCAATTATAGACTAATTATAAACATAAACAAAAATAGATTAAAATGAAAAAAAATATATATATTGTAAAAAATTATTATTATAAAAGATTAAATAACTAATTTGTATTAGAAATTAAAAAAGAAAAATTATTTTTAGTATCAATATTATTATAAAAATAAATTCAACAGATAGCTATTTAAAAAAAAACTTGATTATTTATTAAATTTAATTCACTATTAAAGTTTTTTTCTGATTTCTAAAATTTCAAATTTGTCTTATTGTAAACCGGTTGTATTTGTATGTAAAAATTTTAAACCTTTATTTATATCAAATGAAAGATTGGTTTCTAAAATATTATTTGCAAATTCAGAACAATTGTTATTATTTAAACACCTTAGGTGTTCCTTAACTGTAATACTGAAATTTCTATAAGTCTTTCGTATGTAAAAATAGTTGCAATCACAATAATTAGTATTACTCCTGATGAAGAAAGCATCGCTTTCGAAACATGTAGATATCTCTATATTAATAAAGCGGTGAATACAAAGTAAATTATTTAATACGTATATTGATCAGTTAGGAGAATATATGACGCGAATGCGAATGGAAGAAGAAGCCGAGGCCGTTCGAGGAAGGCATGTCACGATCAAGTGAATCAAATACCATGTCAGAAATCGGAATAACAGAAGAGAATGTATAAGACGTCGTATGCAAGTGAATGAAATAAGAAGTGTTTGCCAAGATCGAGTTGTTTGGCAGTCCGTCCTCTCTACCTACCCCTGCAGGGAAACAGCGTGATGGTTAGTTAGTCAGTTATGATAATGATTATCGATTTTGATAACCATCAAAAAGAGGCATTTTCTATAGATTACTTCATTTTAAAACGACAAGAGCCAAAAAAAATTGTCCTATTGAAATATTACAGGAAGTCGGTAGTAGGACCACAGTTGGGTATTTAAGCAACTCGTCACTGAAATGAGCGAAAAACTGAAACTTTGAAAATTATTTTAACTATGAAAACTAACTTTAGAAAAAAAACGAAATATACTTAATATACTAGTATCTAAGTTTAAACGTCATTATAGATTAAAAAAAAAAATGGACTACGCTTCCTTATTCAGACGTTCTTCCGGAGGTATTAAATATAATATTAAGGCAGTATATGCATGCAGTATATGGTAGGTCTGTGTGCGTCTTTAATTAGAATGAACTTATTTATTCAAGCAACACTATAAATGATTTATCTGTAATTTCCATACGATTAGTTAGGAAATAACTAAGGTTTCTAGTCACAAAAATTCTCAAAATAATAATCTGAAAAATACAAATTAATAATATTTATACAATTGAATTAATAGTAATACTTTGAATTTTATTAGGTGCAGTTTGAAATCAGTGAAGACATTTACGAACATTTTACGTAAATTTTCACATATTTCAAAAATAACTTAACGATTATAATCTAACAACCTTTCTCTATATAATCCTAATACATTTCCCTGACTGCCCGTATAGAATTCGCAGATAAATCATACGTTTCTTGCGTTAGCAGGCTACAAAGTGTGTATTTTTAGTGCTAACTATAGTCCTATCCTCACTGAGAAAATAATGAATTATTCTATCCATTCATTACAAATATTTTTGTTTGAAGCCAAATTCCATTCTGACTTCTTAATAGCGAGCAAAATATAAAATCTAAACCGCCGACTCCAGGAGAAACGCATTACGTAATATCCCTCCCATCCAGAAAATAAATTTCCGCGGGAATTTTCAGACAGACGGCCTTCCCTGCTAATATATTTCCTCCGGAGTGATTCCTCAATCCTCGCGTCCCTTCATTAGGCCACGGGCGTAAGCCTTCGGAGATTATCTGGCGGGATTGCCGGGCAACCCCGGGGCGGGCCTGCCTCAGCCGCCTGAGCCTGATACCCGCCAAGGATCAACGCATTAAGCCTGCTACAGTTGCCATCTACCAACTACCGACCATCCCAGTAGAGAGAAGCAAAACAGGATGATTTACTACTCGGAGCGAAGAAGAAAAAGGAAGTAAGTCAGATATTATATAAGAAAATAAGAAAAGCTATACAAATCGACAGTACGTATTACTGATGAATTTAGTAATCACTTCTGATCCGAATCATTTGCATAGAAAAAACGTGTTAAACTATCAATAACCACCCTGGAAGAAAGATAGCGATGAAGAAAAGTAGGTACTTGTTTGGGCATAACTTTTTGTTGGAATATTATTGTTTCAAATATTGAAATGCAGTACAGTTTAATTCAAATTACAATACTCCACTTCTCTTTTAAGCAATGCTTGTGTAGAGAATGAATGAAGTGCTAATTCTGTAGAAAATTATTGTAAGTGCGCCCTAATGTTGAATTTGATCTCACCGCCTCCCTAGATACCGGAAAAAAACTCATGACTGTGCAAATACGAGCAATCCATTTTATAGATTCCATTCTCTTACGACCCAATGCATTGAAATCTTTAGGAAATAGGTGGTGGTGTTTTTTCTACAATATTCAATGAAATGTAGTCGTATATACACCTTTGAACTAACTCAAGCGTAACGTTAAATATTGAATTTATAGCAAGAGGTGGGGTCGTAAAATAATAGTTTGTCAGCTTTTGAGTGTCATCCCTCCTACAACGTTGCTCTCTTCGAGACCTGGATTCACTCATTCCTTTCCTCGAAAAAATCCTACGCACATAAATGCTGAAAAGCTGTGCCAATCCCAAGAAAATCAAATTTCTGAACAAATCGTATTTTTACTATGAATTAGGTGAGGACTTGAACATTTATTTACTCAGTTGACCACAATTAACGGAAGGAATAACAGTTTTTTTTTTCAAAATGATAATAATACAATTATTCATGCCCAAATGAGAAAAACTACACAGCCTACCTTTAGTTATAGATCAATGCACGCTACTATACCACGCCATACTCAAAGATGACATTTTCTGTGAGGGAAACCTCGATGAAAACGGAGAAAAATACCTCAAGCTTTTATGTTGCCGGGCTGCTGGGCTCATAGCCGCGCATTGTCGGGATCAGATTAAAACATAGCTCTGGAATCTGGTCATCATTCCACGCCGCCACATCCACAAGTCAAAAGCGGAGAAAGTAAATTTATCCACGATAGCGATCCGCACGCTAACCAATAGCAGTGAAATATACTGTTGGCGTGCTACAGTACTACAGTGCTACAGTGCTACAGTGGTGCGGTGCTACATTATCGTAGATCCCTCTACATCTGTGCCAGGCCATTCCGGGCGGAATTATCGCGCCCGGCAGTCGTTCGCCCCGCACTTTGCCGGGTACACTCGTTTGCTCCACAATTTGTCGCTATATTATTTCGTTATCTGAGAGCGGCCGGGGGCAAAGTGCCATCACTGCGAACTGCCGTCGACGAAACTCCCTTATCTACAACTCCGCGCACGGCGTTAAAATAAGAAAAGGATTGCGGGAAATGTGCTCGCCACTTTATTCTTTGCTCTCTGCTCTCCGCTCCAAGTCTACGACTGGGTGGAACTAGAAAACTTAAAAAGAATTCACGAAATCTTTTCAAAAATAAGTACTTAAGTAAGTATAAATTTAGGTACCTACCTTACAAGAAGTTTATATAAGTACTTGCATCTTGTATGCTATATAAAAAGCAGAGAAACTTATTAAAAAAATACATATCATTAACCGGAGTAGGCCTATTATAAAACAGGTTAATAGTTCAAATAGACAACCAGAAAACGATAGGAAGTGTGGCATCCCCAGTTGTGGAATGTTGTGAGTGAAAGAAGTAAGAAAGATAAATGAGGATGTATGGAAAATATCATACCTGGTCACTAAACATAGCTAAAATCAGTTCAACCAATTTTTCGACTCTCAATAGTGGTATCTGAGCAGTGCGATAAAGATAGTATCTCCGTGATGAACATATTCAATATGTTAGTGTAGGTAGGTACTGAAATTTAAATGACAAATAAGCTTTTTTTTAAATTTGTTGTCATGAATAACTCTCTTCATTCGATGGGTTTTCGTAATGTAATTTTATGATGGTGTTATAATGAAATTATTTAGTATTATTGTATAATTATGTATTACAAATCCATGCCTGTGCTACATGGCGTAGCTAGTCGCGAAGAAGATAATGGCCGCCCTCCCCGTTCGCCCCCAGCCTCCCGCCCTCGGTCCGATCAGATAGCGTTCAGCAATAATATGACGACACTTCACAGTGCTCGCTTTTTAGCGTTGTGAGCATTTCGGTCCCGAGGGCGGGGTGGCTCGTTGGGCGGCGGAGAGGAGGGACATCTCCCCCCATCCCGTCGACCCCCCGCCCGCCCATGCCGGCCAACTTATAAAGGCACTTTACGTGAGGGCAGATAGGGATGCTAATAGAAGTTTTCATGAGATCGCTGCGAGGAAACGTTTGTTGAGAGAACGTTTTACGACGGGCGGCGGCTGTGGGCGGCGAAACTTTCTGGAATCTAAACAGCGGGCGTGCTTTCTGGAATCTGAAGCCAATATATTTACTTAACGAATCACTTCTTCGTACTCGGCATCGATGTACTATACTAAAATCTTAACATCAGAACCATCGGCATATAATGAAAAGTAATCACATCAGAACATATCCGTCTTTGACAAATGTTATATTATAAAGTTAGGTAGGTACCGTAGTCTACTGTCGACCACATAATCAAGTATTAAAATAAATAAATCGCATATATCTATTACCGAGTAGGTTCTAACGAAAGTATATAAAACCTATCACTATCCGAGCGTTCAAATTAACTCATCAAACAACCGCCTCTTATCTGCATAAAGATTAAGCGTATCTCCCTATTAATCCCCTCGAGTACCCTGGAGAAGATTCCAATATGTCTCCCCAGACGGGAAAACGCCGGGATAACGCCGGGAAGATGCCGGGAAACTGCCAGGAAGAAGAATTGTCACGAAAGAAGTGTGAAAATGAACGGTATAGTCTTAAATTACACACTCACAAAGTTCCTCTAGTGACGGCCCCGAGCCAATAACCGGCTGTTTCCCAAACAAGATTGAGAGTGTGCGGCGAGGACAGGCGTATGCTTAGACTGCGAGTTGGAGGGAGACGGGAGCCGATTGGGATTTGCGCGCGTTCCTATCCAATTACACGCTCGAGCTCCGCCATTGTGATGCTCTTGGCGCGAAAAAAGGCGTCGGGCGGGAAAACTTCCGGAAGCGAGCGCTCGAGCACCGACACCAGCGACACTAGCGACACCGCCGGTGAAGCACGACACAAATGGAACCAGATATTCTGTTCCAAATTCAAATTAAATACATACTCTCACTTCGAGCATCCTGGGAGATATAGAATTAAAACATTGTGAAAGGGGAGATATTTGAATGTGGCATTCTATGGATAATGATTTTTTTTTTAAATTCTGTCTGAGAAACAAACGATAACGCGCGTTGTAAAAGTAAACAGATTTATTAAAGTTGTTATCGATATTGAGTAAAAACATGCACTCTGATATGAAAATAAAATCATCGGGAGAATGTGAAACAGCGATACCCTACCAAACTTGTATTCCATTTTAATGGACTGTCATAATGTTCGTCGAAAACTGTAAGAAACTGCAACTGTAGGAAATTTTTAATTGGTTGTAGCGAATTCTTTTAAATATACTTTTAGACATTGGCAATTGTTATTAGTTGTAAGAAACTAGTTTCAATGATTTATTTTTTAAAAATTAACTTAATCCACTTTCTATTTTTTGACGTAACCGGTTTCAGCCTGCTACGTCCATCTTCCTGGTCAATCAAGCCGGTCAGGTAAAAATTAAAAAATGGAAAAGAGTTTGAAATTCTTTTAATAATTGTCAGTATCAAAAATAGAAGTAATAAAAACTGGTTTTATAATCCTAGTTTTATGTCGGACAAATTGTTTGGATTATATTTCGTCGTATTTTTATTAAAATAATTGAAATATAAAATTAATTGAAGTAATATAAGACCTTGAGATGTTTTTTTTCCTTAAAGATAATGAATAAATTTTCCAGTATTTATATTTATTTATTTATTTTTAGTAAAAAGTCAATGGATGTCTCATATAAATAAAAAATCGGATATTTAGTTTGCAATTGTGTTCATAAAGAACTTTGTAATCATCATAAAGATAGCTGCCAATAATATGGTATTAAAAAATAGAGGATGATATTGACAAAGTCTTGAATTTGAAATATGATATCGATGAAGATCACATAAATTGAACTGGCCTCATTAGCTAAGTTGGTAAAGCGGTTGTCCCGGAAAGACAGAGGTCCTAGGTTCGAGTACCAGATGCGACTAATATCTTTTTATTTTCTGTTGTTTTTTTCGGTTTCATGTTTCATTTAGGTTATGTTAATATTATCTTCTCCAAATATTATTTAATAATTATCACTGTTAATTAAAATCTTATCACAAATATTTAAAAAATGCGAAAAGGTCATAATTCACATTGTTCAATATGTTTAGTTAAACCATTCAATTTAAGTATTATAAATTATGTAAAAAAATAATAATAATAATATTTTAATAGGCCCCTACATCAAACCAAATATTCTTTAAGATGTGATTAATCTGAATATGTATTCTCAATAGCAAGTCTCTTCTCAAATCGAGATTAATGCATTAAGCCCCTGTTTGGGTGGTTTAACAGATTGAATGCATTCTAGACCCTCAATCTTTCATATTTAAGGGTTGCTACTTGCTACATCCTACCCACCGTAATCCCAGTAACTACCAACCACACAAGGGTAGGTACTGAGCACTGTGGTACTACCCTCCGAGCCAACAGGGGTGTTATAAATATCCAGGAATAGCACAATCCCGGCAGTATAATGTGATATGATGTGGCAAATTGAATCACAATCGCCCGGGGAATAAACGCATCGCCGTAAGCAATAAACTACCCCATGATCTGTCTCTCTTTGTAACAATATAATAAATTGCATTTGAATAAAGTGGCTTGGTCACAAACATTTGTTCATCGGGTGGTTTGAAATTGCTTGATGTTTCAATAAACAGGTTTCAGAGAATTAAATTAATATCAAACTGTGTGATTTTGGTTCGAGCTTTGTAAAGTTTTTGTGTTTTGCCAGAATTCTAACTCCCCGGGTGCTTAATATTATTCTTACCTAGTTAACCTTTTTGTGAACCTTATTAAATCAATAACAATTTTACTTATGCATATATATTGCCCCTTTTATGCTAAAACGCTAACTTATAGTTAATGTTCTCTGTGAAAAGTATGATAAAAAAACAAGTATTGAAAAGAATCTGTGTGCGTACCTATCCAACTAAAAACTCGCAAATGGCGAGCTCTGGCGGCGTTATTATATTTGCACCGCTGTTCTGTCTAGATTTTCTAGGCAATAGCAATTACTTTCAGTTTGTCCCTTTTCTTTCTTTTTTGATCGATGGAGATTTGAAAGATTAATTTATTTCGTACCATTTCGATTTGTTCCATAATTTTCAATTGTTTAATAAGAAAGAAAAGAACAAAACAATCCTTGGCAAAGCCTCACAGTAAGACATAATGTATTAATACTTCTTAGTACTAAGTACCTCAGCTTTACTTTGACCTCCACCAAATCTCCTCCGCCATTTGAAGAAGAAATTAGTTACTCATCAACGTGTTCTTAGGTTAACCTACCGGTTATTCTAATTGATTAAACTAGTACAAAGCACATAGAAATATGTATCAATACTTTACAAACTAGTTATGTATTCGCATTTTACAATTCGGTAGCCGACTGTTGGTAAAACCGGTCACAAGAGCTTTGCCCCTACCACCGCCCCGTGTAATATAATATAAAATCCAATGTCCGGCGCTCGCATATCATAATGAGACATTCCTCCCCTAACTCAGCGCGACACCGCCCAACCAAACAATCCTAACCGCGGATGAAATATCGCCAACCCTGCTCTAAAAAGGACCCAAGCCCAGACGCCGAACAGCCTAAAGGACACAAGTCCAGACGGAACGTTCACCCATAAGTCGTTTTGGGTTTGGAATGCAGGATGACTTACGCCTTTATTGGATGTGATTCGGTATTCAAAAAAGGTAAAGTGATGTTATTTCGAGTGTAATATGGGTAGCCTGGAAGCCGAGGCACAAAGGTACAAATCACTACATTAGCTGGAACAAATTTTTCTAAAAGAATTGATTTCTATACTAATATTACAATAATATGTGTTAATATAATATGTGACATTACCCATAGTGCATTTGTTTTTCGTTTTGGTGACAATCATCCACATTTACGAAAATTTCAGGCATTTTTAAAATTAACCACAATATTTTGGCGGATTCAAAGCATTTTTTTAACGATATTTATTCACCGACTAACTTTTTTTAAGCACATTTTCATTGCAGAAAAGGGTTTTTCTTTCTTGTTAAGGGGAACGGCTGCGGTGCTTGTTTCTAATCCTTCAATTAAAAAAAATAGATCATTCCGTTTGGATGGGTATTTTGGCCTCCAATTAAAAATTCAGTTTTGTATGAAACACGTACCACAGCCTTTCCCCTTAAACGGGTCTGATTTAAAATGTAAATACTTCCATCGAATTTTAAACCAAATTACACCACAATAGTCGTCGATATGTCGACAATATTCCACAATAATGCTGCGATCTTGTTCGACGACATCTGGGCAATTTTTGACGATAAGACGGAGATGGGGAAGAAGGAAGATGGGAAGTACCTGGCTATTCAGATCTAGTCATCAAAAACGGCAAAAACCATTGCAAGGAACGTTTCGATTCTGAATGGTGGTCTTTCACCAGGATGATAGTGACAGTATCTACCGCTTTGGAACGTGCCAGAAATATACTACATATTATTTTTAATGAATAAAAATTGTGAAAGATCAGAATTTAATCAAATAAAATTTACTTGCACACACCGGGATTTGAACCCGGATTCGTAGCCAAGGATTGTAACCAGTCAACCACGAAGACGGTCTAGACTAAATATGATACAATGAAACTAATATATTCAGAGTCAATGTTTGTTTTTCCAACAGAATGCATTTTTTTAAGACAACTTTTCACAAGACTATCTTACTCGTATATGGTATTTTTGGCCGCCTAATGTAGAGATTCGGACGAATGTGCGAGGTCGAAAAATTTCACTAGTACCTACGTGGAAATGGTCGGATGATGTACGGCGGGCCAGGGAAACTTCGGCCTTCCAGATTTAGTTACAAGTGGATTCCTTCAGTGGGTGGAATAGGACACGATAAATCTCAATTTCGGTGGATTTATGTAAGCGCCCGTTTTTTTGGTTCCAATTAAATATGTAGGAAGGTTCGGATATGAAAATAAAAAATACGATTAAAAGTACCTATTAATTATAACATTTTCTTTAAATATAGTCATTCTTATTTAATTTCTTATTTCTGTGGTTTTAGGACTAAATGTGTGTTGCTCAAATAATATATTCATCAGGAGTTTCCGGGATCTCTGAGAATATGTGGTAAAACCATGTACGACCGTGTGAAAAATTTTGAGATTCGTTAAGAATGCGGGGCTGATTTAAGCGTAGTGAGCAAGATTAAAAAAGGGACGCTTAGATGGCTTGGGCATGTAGAGCGAATTAACAAAGAAAGGAGTGTAAGGAGAATATATGACGCGAATGTGAATGGAAGAAGCCGGGGACGACCGAGGAAGACATGGCACGAACAAGTGAATCAAATACTTGAGTCGGGCAATATCAGAAGTCGGAATAACAGAAGAGAATGCATGAAACGTTGTATAAAAGTGAATGAAGCAAGAAATGTATGCCAAGATCGAGTTGTTTGGCGGTCCGTCCTCTCTGCCTACCCCTGCTGAGAAACGACGTGAAGGTTAGTTAGTTAATTAGTTAAAGTTTTCGGGATTCTTTTAATTGTAATTGCACCTATAAATCAAAAACAATAAGTTATAATGGAATTATTTGGTTTGGTGGTTCATTTTTGAATTACTTGGATAATATCATAATTTACATGCAGCAATATTGGATACAAAACTGTTGACCGGATGAATAGACAAACTTTTTAAAAGAGATGTAAGTCATTAATAGAACGACCAAAAAAAGGTAGCCAGAAAACCCTGACATAACTAATATATTTGTTTTATGTTTTTTATTTTTTGAAATAACTTAATTAATTAAGTTAGGTGAGATTCGAACTTTTAAAAAGTTTTCCGATACGTGTGTTCATTTATCATAGAACCCACAAAACTTATTGAAATGGCGTGCTTATGACAAATCTACCACATTTTCAACTATATATCATATTTTTTCCAAATATTAATTCTTTATTCCTTTATGGAGGCGTTAATGTAAATATAATTTGTTTTTTATTTATCAATATAAATATATTTATAAATTTAGAATTTAAGTTCCAAAATTTTTTTTTCAAGTTTTTAAATTTTCAAAGAAATTTTAAAAACATGTAAGAAATTTACGTTCAACTTTAGTGTCATCTGATGTGCTTCATCCATAATTCAATGGCAAAGGTACAATTTTTTTTAGAAAAAAAAACTTTCCAATACTACAGTGATTAATGCATACGTTGTTGTTTAGATCGGTCAGAGCGTGCCTGTAAATCTTACTTAACACTCCACTCACCTCGGGAAACTCGCAGCTCCTGGGATGCTGTAATCTAATCAGCGAGCGGGACCAGGTTCGACTGCCATCACTCTCTTTCAGCCGGAGTTAGTGTCGGGTAGATCACACCCCGCTAATCTGGGGCTGCTAGGGCAAGCCGGGTCTTGGGCAGCCCGGGGGGCGGAGGGCGGGGGTGAGCGCTAGGGCGGAACTGGCCAGCCACCCCTTGATGCTTTAACATTTACACATGTTCATGGGAATCGAAGAAGGGTGAATGTTTTCTGAAACATTGAGGTAATTGAAGCAGCCTTGTTGGGGTAAGAAAATTGTTATTTCATAAAGAAAATGATTGCAAAATTGAGGAGTATAGAAACGCTGCAAATTTATTTTCAGTGTAATCTTTATTTATAATCATGTGAATCCGTAAATCCCTCTTCTCTGTTATTGAATATTTTACTACATTGATTCTTAATATAGTTCCTAGTTCGATATAACAAAACAATTTAATATTTCATTTTCTTATACGTTGACAATGACCCAGAAATTTCTTTGGAATTTACTGTCCTTGCGTTTATGGCCCTTAAGAGGAACGGCTGCGCTATCTGATTCATACATAACTTAATTTTGGATTTGGCATGCAAATTGAATGATACATTTTTTTTTAATTAAAGGATAAGTAAATATTTAGTATGTATGAGAAGTATTTTATTTATTTTTGTATTAAATTATGAAAAAAAAACATAATTTTAGGAGGTAGCTAATTATTTGCGAGTTTATCGTATTTTTTTTTAATTATCATATTTGCTATATAAATATGATTACTTAATTAAAAATATAAAAACAAAACATAAAAAAAAACGTTTTTTCGGTTCAATATTTTAAATTATGTACGGGAAATTTGTGTTCCAACGTAAATTGGAATTTTAATTTAATTTAAAGTACAACTTAATTTTTACATTTTTTTCTAAATTTTATATTTCATTATATTTTCAAAGCAGACGGAGTAACAATTTTTTTTATAATTAGCCCCCAAATAAAATCGCGAAAAATCAATTCCTCCAATGGTCTATATTTCATAATGGAAAACAAAAATAAATAAATTACTTCTAATCCGTTCTACATATTTACTATTTTAAAAATATATCATTAGGTTTAGATGAGTATTTAGGCCTCAAATCCAAAATTAAGTTTTGTATGAAACAGACCGCGCAGCCGTTCCTCTTAATGAAATGTCACCAACATATTTCCGTAAAACCTCTTTTTGTTTTCTGTGTGTTTAACTTGTTCTTTTTATATGAGGTACTTTCTGAAGTATTTTACATTTATAAATAATAAGGTTGTGTTTACATAATATTCTTACTTACTAACTATTTATTTCAGGTGCAAATTCTTATGATAGTAAATAAATTGATCATTAAATGCGTAAATATGTTTATTCCATAAAATATTATGTTTTGTAGAGCCCTAAAAAGGCCCTGAAAACTTGGCAGTCTGCTAACTCGACCAATACTACAAAATGATTTTTCTGTCAATTCTATGAGTAGTTGGGAAAATGTATAAGGTTTCCAATGACAAAATGCTCATTCACTGCAATCTTTTAAATTCATACCAAAATTTCGGTAACAGTTGCAGTTTGAGAACAAGTGAACTCATTTTCAAATATTTTACTTAATATTCCAGTAGGTATTTTATATAGAACTTAAAAGCTTAGAGTTTAAGAACCTTTTCCCCGGAAAACTTATACGTTTTTCTAACTATCCATAAAGAATTAACAGATAAATCATTCGTAGTATTTCTTGTGTCAGCAGACTATAAAGTGTGTATTTTTGAGTGCTGATCGGTGAAAAGTCTAACACACATTTCCTGAAAATTAATAAAGTTTATAAAATGTCTTTTGATAACGCATAATTCAATAAAGTACGATATTGGTACCTGGCTATCCTGAAAATTTTCTTTGTACTTCTGTTTTCCTCGCGTTCCTTCTATTTTTGACCAACTATTACGGCGCGCATATAATTTAAAGAGGTAGCTAGACAAAGGTAACCATCCTTGCTATTAGCCAGATAAAGTACCTAGCTAAATCACCGTATGAAATTCCGTCTCAATCTCTCGCTGGCGGGGATCCTGCGCCTTGCCCCAGATAAGCTTTTATATGTCGCTTAATCCCCCACGGTGGGCGGCGGGCGTAGGGCGGCGGGACGTGAGGTTGTGAAGTGACGGACAACGCTGGTGTTTTATGGGCGGCGTGAGGCCTGATTAGCCCGCCCTAAGCGGACCATGTATCAGCCGCCCCAGCAGATGTCCGTGTCCCCCGCCCCGCCGCTAACTTAATGAGAGCTTAACTATTTGGTCCAGGTAGCCGAGGATGCTGGATGCTGGCTCTTCCCCGGGGATACTTCTGTATGCGACGGACGCGCGTGTCCATCAGAGGAATGTAATGAGACTAATCCGTAACTGTTTCGTGCGACCATGCCGAATAAGGTGAAAATATTTCCGAGAGCAGATTAAACCCCTGCGTCAGATGTAAATGCAAATGAAACTGGTAAAATTTAATGTTAAATTACAGGAATAAATAGGTCATTACGTGGCAACAAATCCCCTTTTAAACATTTCTGTTTTCGCCAACCTTTTTTATTATTCCCATTCTTAAAGTCACTCCTTCACACTACCCTGATTAAAGTATTACAAGCAATAGAGGTTTTCTAATTCAGCAAGATTGGTCCAGCTTCGTCCGAGTTTCAACTTTGTTTTTTTTTCATATTGACCTATTGAACAATATGACGTCTGTTTTATTTTTCGATTCTTGGACTTTTTAAACCACAACGATTAAATAACATTGCAAGTTAAAAAAAAATTACGTCAGATTCCAGACAGGAAAAAAAGTGCTAATCCCATGATACATACAAACAGATTTTCTTGCTTTGCAGTTAGATGAAATGATGTGATATAATGTTTGAATGTAAGATATTTTTACTGTAGACATTCTATGTATTATTATGTAGGTACATCCGATTAGGCTTTCAAAATAAAATCAAATGTATACCATAATATAATGTCTCTAATGGCAAACGGATTGGCGAAAATTGCACTAAATTAAATCATAAATTTTTTTTTTTTTATATTTACTAATACGCATGCAATTTTTTTTCTAGCTGGATGCAGCAGAATTAAAATTGCTAAAATATAGTCGACCTCCTATAGGAGAGGGTAATAGAAAAAGAAGGTAGGTTCCGCTCAAATTTCCATTGTGAATTACCTACTTAACATTGGTAACATAAGTAGGAACCAGCAGAAGTCTTACCTTATCCAAACGATCGCAAAACGAGTGGTTCACACTGGCTTGTGCCCTCTAATCTCCAACTCTGTGTAAGGATTCCAGGCTCAGGGAAAGGAGTGTATACGGAAATGTTTCTCTAACTAAGGTAAACGGTGTACTTTTGTATTCTGTAGAAGTGTTTTTGTATCACACCGGCTTTTATCCTTGGACTAAGAACTAGATTAAATACATCAATTAGTTAGGTAATAATTTGAGTTTCTCAAAAAATTACCATCGTTACTTATTTATCAAGTGTTACGTGTTTAAATGCTACAAATCGATAACAAAAGTAAGTTATTAAACATACTTTTTAATTTTACGAGAGAAATGTACCGATTCACATAAACTGGTCTTAACTATAAAGCATTTAAATTATTCGACATCAAAAGCAGCAAAAACTCTCATGGAGTGAAAAAAAAAATGAAATTTGTAAAGTTTTTTGCAATTTTTAGGAACGCTACTATTTTTAGCTCTTGAGTCTTGAGCAATAGGTATACATAAGTTCAACTTTGACAAATGCAATGTATTCTAATATCGTTCAAACGAGCATTACATATTTAAAAAATACTATATATTTAACATTATAAAATCACAAAATAAAAGCTATATCGAGATTGTCCCTAAACGTTTTCGACAACATAAAGGTGTTTCAAAGAGCAACATATTAATCGCGTCCCACAGCCTCACAGATTAGGTAGGTAACTACTAACTCCTACCTGCTCCTGTACTCCTGTGCTCCTAACCTCTAACTCCTATGTATCGTAGGTCCCACTCCCCTTACGGATGGGCTCATCCAGCAGGGCTGGATCAAGTCTAATGACTGCCATGACGCAAATTTGTGTAAGTTTGCGCCAAAGTTATGATATTGTTCACTCCTATAGTTTCCTAGACTTTTTTAGAGCTTACAGTTTTTACAAATCTATGTTGCCAGCAAAAAAAAACCACTACACGTCTTCAAACGCCATCTTTCGCCTGCTGCCTGATTCTTAAACCATACATGCACTCCAATTTCCTTCATAATTTTCATGTTTTTCTCCTTGTATCGTTTCACATAGCAATGGACCACCCGAAGTGACATAATCCAATTAGGCCAGCATAAAAAAACATCAGATCCATCTGTGGGGTCCATTACAGATGGTCTAGGGATCGGCAGTCCCTCGGAATACACCAATATATTCAAAATAATATGCTAACATATATTTTAAAAAAAACCTCCAAAAATAGGTAGTTAGCACAAAGCAAAATAGTAAAACATAGAGATGCCCTAACACGCAAGGGGGAAGACACCAAAATAAGAGAGGCGGGCTAGGCGTGCCGCCAGTTTTAGTAAAACAGCGTCTAAGTAAAAAGTTTCTGCTTGCATACCGAATATTTTGCGAAAGTATGTATGTTTGACCCTTTTAATAAATATTTGGTAATTTGCTTACCGTAGTCAAAATTAGGCGACACAAACGGAAGAGAAGTTGTTGCCCAAATGGGTGTCACGTGCTTTTTCCCTCCAGCTGTCGAAATCGTACTTAGGGCAAGTCTATCAATTCTGACGGCAGTGGTAGAAAGGCTTCTCCAAAGGATAGCAGTCTGTCTGTCAAAATGCAAGAAACGCTAGAAATTAATGTATGGATGCTCCACATCAATGACGATACGAACTTGAGGTAATAGAAATTTTTTTTCTTCATAATATTTTTTGTCCTTGGCGCAACCGTGCGCCAACTTCGTTGCCCTTGTAAATGTCCGGCCCTGCCTACAAGAGCCCGGACCCCAGACCCAGGGGTTAGTGTTTTACATTTTACCTTTGTTACCGGCTAAGCAGCCACCACACGAGGGGTTTTACATATTTAATTTGTTTCGTTACATGGAGGCATTAGGCCCGCATTACACAGCCACCCTAATACGGGAGATAACAGTGCGATGACATAAACCCACAGATTTGGCTTAAATATTCTTGACGTTATAATGATACTCACGAATCCGCGTATTCTAATAATTATATTAGAGACGAAATGTGTTGCTACATCGTTTTATTAAACCATTTTTTTTTACCTGATACAAAATTCATCATATAATACCACAAATCCTTTATTTTCCACTAAACAAATGGACAATAATTATATTTACAAAATGTAAAACATTTTTAAAAATCTTTTTGAAGAAGTTAAAAAAATTACAGATTGACTTTTATTAAAAAATAAACTAAAATCCTTACTTAAAAATTAATTCCATTACTTCAAAACATATGTATATCTAATCATTCTAGCAGCATAATACCATTTGATATATATTATTGCAACAATTAACTATAATAAAAAAATTAATAAATACATTTTTTTTATTTATTTATAAATAATATTAAAAAAATTTCATAAAACATTTTCGTATACATATTTTTTTTTTTATGTGATTAAAATCGAAAAATTAAATAAATGGAAGTATAAGCCATAATCTTTTAATGTTACCTAGCTTCTATTACGTAATATTCACTACTTAGTATTATGTTTATTATTTTAAACTATTAGTATTATTATTAACATGTTTATTACACCAAAATCAGTTAAAAACAGTTCTCTTCATTGGCGTGGTTCACTTCACTTTAAAAAAATCTCATGTTGAATTTTAAAATGGTCCATTCGGATTCCACATACGAATATATATATATATTACATATTATATATATTATATACATATATATAAATATATATATATATTGGAGATGTTGTGTAGAGGGTCTTTCAGAGGATAGGAAGGAGTGAACATGGGTCTTGAAGAGTCCCATGTTGTAGGATGGAGGAAATTGGCCGACAAATCATTCCACAGTCGAGTTTTTGAACACAAAGACGATTCATAGAAGCGTCACGTTCTCATGTGACAAATGTCAACTGTGTACAAATAATTGGTCAATGACTGATATATCATCTGACCAGTAGGTTGCTGGTTAGATTTCCATCTAATAACTTAAGTGGCAGAGCAGTAAGATCCTTCGCTATAGACCCAAAGATAAAGGGGTTAAAAATCAACGTGAGATTTTTTTAAACAAAGAAAAAAATCATCGAAATAATACACGCTCGTCGAAACTATCGTCTAAATCAGGATAGTAGATCCATTGATTGGATGATTCCGGAGTGGTAAATAATATCGCTCGTAAGTATCGCCCTGGTGAAGACCACCATTCAATTTCGACACGTTACTTTAAATGGATTTAGTAGTGTTTGGTGACCAAATCTGAACAGCCAGAAACTTCCCCAACGTCCTCTCTCACATCTCCTTGCTATACCAATACCCTGTAGCCTCACAACATTCCCCAATTGGGACGCCAGAGTATCACTGGCTACGGTTAGCAGGGAGCAGTTAAGACTCTTGTGTGGTACATATTTGAATAAAATAATAAAATTAATAAAAACTCATAAATAAGAAGTTAATAGCTACAAAAGTGTGCAAATAATGCATACATTAAGATGATAATATTGATTTCTCTACAATGTGTCGTAACGCTACTTGCTGCTGTCTTAAATTTTTAATCGCCTACAGTCTAAGCCAATGACGAACAACCCGTGACCCGCGAGCCGTTTGCAACCCGTGGGCCCGTTTTGGTGGGACCTGGCTAAAAAAATTTCGAAATGTTTGTGGTAAAAAATATTCAACATTTCCTCTTCTGTTTTGCAAAAGGGTTTAGAGTCAAACTTTATTCTATCTTCAACTAGTCTTTAGTATTTTGGTTTTGAATCAGCCTCTCAAAATATCAAGCTTTTTACAGATTCTTAAAACGATAGAATTTTGTTGTTTGACCAAATATAGGAAAAAAAAAAACATTTTTTCGTTGGGTTATGTGTACGTTTGATGCATTAAGGGATTCCGTTTTATAAAAATCCGAAAAGAATATGGACAAAAAAAATTTGGATTCTGACTTTCAGAACGATAAAAATCAACAACATTATTGGTTCGACCTTGAACTTAGCAAAATTTTCGCCTGCTTCTTTTTGTTTGTACGTTCTATGATAAATGGATTAAAACTTTAAAAAATTAAAAATAGATAAATTGGCCCTCCGGCTAAAAAGGTTGCGCACCATTGGCCCTAGACAATATAATATTTTATGTTTTTCTTCGGGGCATTCAAAATTATTTTCTGACCAAACTTTTTTAGTATGATGTCATCGGAATATTAAAAATCCGGGTTAAAAATAATAACCACAATTCAATTTTAATGTGATTTAATCTACATGATATAATGATAATGGATATTTAGAAGAATAACCCATGTTGCGTTTTCTTCTCTTTGAGCCAACATTTCAAGCCTTGCAGTTTCCATCACGAGGGCAGGTCTGCCAATCCATTTTTCTTTTTATGAGAGAAACAAAAAAAAACATCTTTCATTCATTTGGGTTTTCGAAGTAACATTAAATTATGTATTCGATTTAATCGGTGGAGTTAGTGAAATCATCATTAATTCCCAAAGAGATTTTTATTAATCATACATCTTAATTAATCCTAGAATGGAAGCGAGGAGTAAAATTTATTCTGTCCAACATTAAATTTTTCACTGAAGTACCCACCGATCACACTAGCTTTCCTCGAGGTTTGCATTCCTTGAGTACTTTCATCGGCAGTGCGTTTGTCTTCGCAGTAGCAGGCTGCGCCTTTTTCTCGTAGGTAAGTTCAATATTTTTTTCACTGAGTAAATTGGAATGGGTGAAAAATGAGTAAAATTTTCTGATCGCTTATCAGATATAATAAACGTGTTGGGTACTTATTAATATTTTTGATTTTATGTGATAAATATATTTGCTATGAGTGATAGCAATATTTATTACCCTAAACGATAAAGATTAATCAAAGATAGGAGAAAAACGCCTAATTTAAAACCGAAGTAAAATATGTGTACTTATCGCTTATATTCAATTCTAGGGATAATAGGATAATTATTTTAAATAAAATAAAAATTAAAATATCTCAGAATTGTTGTGAGTAGTACTCAGTAAAATACACATCTTCACAACAAGGATTTACCTTTATTAATTAAGAAGATAATACTAATAATAATATGAGCAAGGAAAGGAAAGCCTCGAGACCAATGGACTCTAATTAGTAATCTCTTAAACTCTATTAATCCAAAGTGAAAATCAACTGAGCCTCAAGAGCTCGTACCTCTGTTTTTTTTTAACCATGGGGAATTTCAAATGGAAATAATTATCGTTACCTATAAGTGTGTTTTATGCATCGTCCTTCCTTTAAAATCAAGTTTTTCCTAAGACTACAGTATGTTTAAAAAAACAGTACATTCATACCAACTGTTCCATTTATAAAAAAAAATCTAATCATGTTGAAAACCTGGAGGTCTGAAATGAATTAATATAACCCATATTTTTTATTTACTCTTGTGGAACCTGCAAAATTTTTCAGATTTATTTTAATGAATTTCTCTATGATGTAAATATTGTAAAACTTAGTGCTGGAATATGTATTTTGATTAACCATTCAACATCGTTGTATAAAAAACATGAAGCTTATTCAGGCTAAAAGGAAACGAACTCCCTTCATGCATTATTCGCACTGCAACAGTTAGTAGCTTCACCTGGCGGAAGTTTATTAAGTTACATCTCCCCCACACAGCCGGGTTCCCCACCCTCCCGGGGGGACGGAAAAAATCTGTAGATGTCACTTGTTCACCGAACGTAGGGTTACTAAATAGACACCAACAGGGGCCAGGGCGATACTGTCAAGGTATCGGGAGCTGACACGGACAAATGTTCGGTAAAAAGAAAGTGAACCAAATCGGATTAAAGTGGAAATCCAGCGTAAAAGACAAACAACATCAGATTTATAACCAGGGGCTACAGACACGGCAGGCAGCTCACGAGTAGCGAGAGTGCATATTATTATCATTAAATTTTTGAATAAATTTATTTTATTATTCTCAAGCAAAATAATTCATATTATTATAATAATATCAAGCAAGTCGTGCGTAATACTGTTTTACAGCATTGTTGAATGAAGCGGGAAGAATGTGTTATTGCTCTTTTTCCGTTTTAAATAACTAAGTTTAAGAATAAGTTAAACATTTAAAACATTGTCCATTTTTTAAGCGGATGAAAAAAATTCCTTTATTTCCCTTCTATTCATTTACGGGGAATATGCGTCATTTTTTAAGATTATATTTTTATTTTTTTATATGAATACCGCACAAGAGTCCCAACTGCTCCCAACTATCTAGAGCCAGTGAGACTGTGGCATCCCCAATTTGGGAATGTTGTGAGGTTGAAGGTATTGGGGAGAGGAAGGAGAAGGGGAAGAGGAAGGTGGGGAAATACCTGGCTATTCAGATATGGTCACCAAACACGGCTAAAAGCCATTTCAAGCAACGTTTCAATTTTCGATGGTGGTCTTTCACCAGGGCGATACTGAGAGTATCTTCCACTCTGGAACATGCGCAAATATACTATATATTATTTTTTTAATAATGTCTTCGAATGAAGATATGACTATCGATTAAAAAGAGTCGCCTCATTAATCTATTATTTGACTAACCATGACGGTATGTGTACCTAAAAACACACAGATATTTTGGTCAATCCGTGTGTTTGAATTGTATAAAAATTGGTGCTTTTTAGCATCTTTGTTATCGATTTTTTGTTTTTGTTTTTTGTATTATATTAAAACATTTGTATATTTATTCTTAAATTTAAAAAACAAAAACAATCTCATCTCACTAGGACAGTCCTGTGTTGAGATTAGCGGCTTTATTATTGCTATGACGTATTCATAGACACACTTTTTAAAAGGGGGGATATAATTATCGCTAAGGAAAATGGATTTAGTTCAAATGAATTGACCCCACTGATGAATTCAATTGACAGCAAATTGATGGACGATAAACCTATTATGTTTTCAAATGTAAGAGACATATGGGTGTGCTTTATTTTCCTTTTTTACATGGTGTACGTTTGGTATGTATCCGTATAATAGCGTCCCGTAGACCTGCACGTCAATCACCGACGCGCATTGTCTCAAACAGGTAGTTAGATTGATTTTCGGCTTGTCATTGTTTTAAAGGCCTACGCTTTCTAGCTAAGCCCTGGGCCCGGGCCTTTAGCCTGTAGCACGCTGAAGCCGCAGGCCTAAGCGGGTATCCGCTATTGTAACAGTCGCCTCGTGTCGCCGCAGTGTTCAATTTGCATAAACAATGTACGACGTACAATGTACACGTCTCCCAGAAGCGTTCACAGTTGATTTGAAGTGTACAATGCTTCCTAAGAAGCGTAAGATGTTTTTTTATGAAACACAAAATACACATGTACAATGTAACTTTTAATAAATAAGTGGAAACGTTTATGATTTATACACGAGCCTGGCTTCTGTAATATTGTGACTTAACATGACATTGCTTTTCATTTTTCACAACAATAACTTTTCATTAATTTTATTGCAGCGAACGAGTACGAATAGTTAGATACTTTTATTTGTGTTTTATTTAATTTAATATATCTACAAATATTTGTTATTTATGCTGACGTATCGCCCATCACACTAGGCGTGAAACGCCCGCGTTGAGATGGCGATTTACAGTTTATAATTTATACTGCCCGGCTGTGTGCATATTTTGGGACACACTGTCAATTGAACTACTTTTATGGGTAAACTGATATTTGAAAGTTCAAAATGGAAATATTTGGAAACTATGAGAAAGAAACTTTACAAATTTTATGGAACTGAAGCTCACTGATCATTTTTACTAGCAAACCTACTGTAGTTATTTAACAACCATTGACTCGAACCACTTGCTTTTTTGTAGTTCAAATTATAATTTAAAGAATCGCATTTCGTGGAGAAATTTAAAAAAAATGCAATTAGTGTCGTAACTAGATAATTTCCTTTACATAATGTAATATATCTGCATCCAAGGAAATTTATTTCAATTAAACATTAAAAAAGTTTGAAAGAATCAAGTTTTGTTTGCGAACATTATGTTTTTTTATTGGAATAATTCAGCTAGTTGTTATAACAGTAGTCTTTAACGAACGAACCGAATTAACGAACCTACCTAGCATGGCATTTTATTATAGATATGTATTATTTTATATCTACAATGGCAACACCAAGGTCCTGACTTTACCTTTTAAATATGTTCTTCAGGTTAATTTTTTTTTCAGATATTCGCATTTGACAGTTTGTTTTAAAGAAACGAGGCAAAACATCATAAATCATTTGTTTACGTTTTCTTTGAATTTATAATTTTGACCTTGATTTTGTATTTATCTAATTTCTAATACGTGTTTATTTCGATTCAAAAATCCAAAAAAAAAATCACCTTTCCGTTTATCAATCTTCCTTGCAAATCGTTCAATAAGAAAAAAAATTATAACATAAAATTATGGTTCAATATGATGCAGAAAAGTATCAGTCGGAAGTGTCAATAACTTCTGAATACCGTTTGGATAAAGTAAAAAATGTGCACTTGGACCATTGTGCTTTTTGAACTTACATTTTAAACGATCGCAGCGCCCTCATTTTTTTTCACCTGTAAATGTCAGATTGTATCTACACACCGGTACCTACCTCATAGATCGGTATGCCCCGGGCTGCCCCCCACTAAGGACCGGATGCAGAGAAGTTCACTTCTGAAATGATAGTAGGCAATTCTTTTTAATGTCATTGTCATCCGATCCTATACTAACACCAAATTATTGTGAAGAGGATCGTGGTGACCATTGGTCAGAAAACATTCAAATGGAATTTTTTTTTTTCGATTTACGAAAATATTTAGAAACCTGTTTTTTTTAAACGTCGTTACTTTTAGTAGTAATAACTTTATCTTTAAAAATTATAATTTACAAAGTAACGATTTGTGCAATATCTATCGTTCACCGTGCTGTATTTTTTGCTTAAAATGAGTAATTAACTTTTACATAAAGTAAATATGGTAGGTATCAGAGTTGATTAAAACTTTCATAACCTGAAAATGGGTTTATTGAAATGATTTCTACTTTTTGAATATGTATATGGTACCTACCCATCTGACACTACTTCTCGAATTCTTAACTATTGTTTACCTTATTCCTTTGATCAAACAATTCCACTCTGTGCTATTTTATTAGTGTAGCTATCAAAATCAGTATCCCATTTGGTGTATGCAGTTTTTTTTTTATTCAATGCAAAATCATAAAAATGTAATCCGTGAAAATAAGTCAACCCCTTGGTATGCTTTTAATAATTATTGTCCATAATATTAGTTCACATATTTTGACCTAATTTTTATTTACACAACTTAAATTTATTTTTTTTAGAAATAAGTACAATATATAAATATTACACGATTAACACAGTGTAGCAAATCTATATATATAAAAATCAGTGTAAGTTTGTTTGTTTGTTTGATTTTCGATTTTCTCGAAAATTACTGCACCGGTTTCGCTGAAAATAGCACAGTTTGTTCTTATTAGTGTCGAGAAGGTTTAGAGAGTAGTTTTATTGACATCCAATATGTAAAACTGTTGCTATAACGTTTTAAAATTCGTGTGAAAAACATTGAAACCGCCATGTTTTAATTAAGTTAGCCCATATGTAAAACACTATGGTTAGCCATAGATTGCATATTCAAAAGAAGAAGGTTTTTTTCGGTAGAATATTTTCAAAATGGAAAACACGAGTAGGTACCTACTTAATAACTTTATGATTTAGATATGTTTTAAAAAAATTAACGTTTGGAATGAAATAAAATATTCAAATGAATGTTTCTTTATTTGAAGATTTACTTTCGCTATCAAATCAATTATGGCACCCTAATGACAAGCAAAATTCCCAACATCATGACTTTATACAAACCCGAGCAAGGCTAGGTGCATATCAGCAAGTTAAACATAAAATAGCTAGTCCTCGCCACAAAGAAACAAGGTTCCTGTATTTGGTGGGGAATTTCGCTTAAATAATAAAATAATATATTGTTTAGTTTATATTACATCAGAAAAATATAAACCAGTCGTGTAAAATTATTTATCACTTATAAATAGAATAACCTATTTTTTTCTTTGCAGCATTTAAAACTAAGGGTGGCTTATTTACGTACTTAACTTAGTTAACTATTTTTTTCAATTTTTATTTTTTTATAACTTATTGAAGTTTGTAAACCTCATTGTAATATTTAATCATTGAAGAAGATAATATTAACACATCCCAAATGAACCACGAAACCGAAAAAACAACAGAAATTAAAAAGATTTCAGTCGCATCTGGGACTCGAACCCAGGACCTCTACCTATCCGGGGTAACCGCTTAACCAACTAAGCTAATGATACCAGTTCAATTTACGCCATTTACACCGATATCATACTTCAAGTTTAAGACTTGTTAATATTATACTCCATTTTTATAAATCCCATATTATTGGCTGCTATCCTTATGATGATTGCAAAGTTTCACCCAGATGCGAATGAAATCTTTTTAATTTCTGTTGTTTTTTTCGGTTTCGTGGTTCATTTTGGGATGTGTTAATATTATCTTCTTCAATGATTAAACTATTTTTTGTTGTTGTTCTATCAAAAACATTATAGTTAGATAGAAATTAAAATCATAGACATCCTAATAAAGCTCACCACCGCATATACACATGACTCTAAGCTCAACTCAACTGCAGCACTCACTATATTATTAAAAATCAACAGAGCCTTATGAATGAAATTCCAAAAAACAGATTTTATTTTACGAGGCTATAAATAAAGCCAGCAGTTTACAGTCCGGCCAGGGATAAAGCCCATTTTTATATTCATTATATTTTTAACAAGTGGACAAACGACGCCACGACACTATTTCATGGCGGTTGCTCGTACCCTCTCACCTCGGTGTTAATATCAACAAATTCTTTGACCAAAAGGCATAACATTTTTTACGTGTAATTTTCACAAATGGTGTTAAAAATGAAGCCCCCGAATAAAAAGGCTGATTCAAATTATTTATATAAAATTATTCCTGAATTTTAATCATAAATAAAGGTAGGTAATTATTAAAATACTCGAATAATATAAATCTTCATTGAATTTTCATTTGGTTCAGCTTGTATCTGCTGCCCCCCAAGATATGGCAATGTGTTTGCATATTTTTACCTCAGATTTTGTAATTTTTGGTAATTGAACGAAAGCATCTCTGCATTTGTGACATTTCTGTTCATAAAGGGTATTTCTTTTGAGAATACATCTATAAATCCATATATGCTTTGAGAACTTATATCTTCGAAGAGAGTATTGTTTGGTTTTTGGGACACTTGGTCTATAATACTTGAAGGTTTTCACGGATACTTTGAATTCCCGCTAACATTATCAGAACCCAAGCTGTTGGGGACAGTGCCGCAAAAACGGTGTCCGGCAGTACGTTAAAACTTGTTTGTTCGTATAAAGAAAGGGAGTGACGTTTTCTCCTCGGTTGTTATGTAACCCGGCTGGTGGGTAATTAGTTTTCATTGTAGTTTATGATTGAAGTTCATTATATTTAAATCGTTTCTGGTAGAGGAGTCTCAAATTAAATAAAGCACTCTTTTTTCTTCAGCTTACTTTCGGCACTAGGAAAGGGTAAGAGAAGTATCAAACATTTTATGTGTGTTGCAATAAATGTAAGCTTTCGATGAGAGCCCTGCTTTTCTCGAACAGGTACAGTCGATCAGTATAATGAAGACCACCTCCGCTACCTGCAATAAATAACCCAATATTTAGTCCCATGATTCAAGCGACAATCTTCCCAATCCGGATTGTGGACATCCACGCATTTGCATAATGCAATAAATTATCCCCCGATTAACTTTATTTTAGATTCCAATAAAATCCGACTGTAACGTGTCAACGATGAAATCATTTCTACTTTTAAAAATTCCAGCATTTTGTTTTTTCGCTTTATCGCTCTCTATTATTTATCGCCGCCATAAACTGCTTAGTATTTAATTTCATTGAGTAATATTGTAAATTATACTCAGCGTCTAAAATCATGTGTTACAGGCATACTGAATGTAAGATTATCGATTTCGCAAGCATCTTACATTAATTTATACATAAAATAATGTGTCATTAACATTTCGATGCCACAAGAATTTATCTCAGGTAGCGCTGTGTTATTAAATAAACACCTAATGGTGTTTACCTAATTACTAGTATGAGAAGCCAAAAAGAACAATAATATATGGTTAAATAATATTTTACCATAGAATAAACAAGAACACAAGAAATGCGAAGAGGGCGTGTTTCATGCCCCAATAGTCTGGCCAATCGGGGCTTAGATTTCAAATATAGAACTGTGTTTCATCATCATTTGAAAATTAAATGGGACGGCGATATACTACGTCAGGCCAAGTGTAAGAGTGACAGAGCGCGTGCTAAATGGGCTAGAACCAAAAGTCAGTTGCGACATTAGTTTCCATTCAAATCTACACGGAAAGCATTTCTAGTAGGTATTATGTACAGTGTTATGACAATGTCTATATTATTACCTAATAATAGACATTTCTGTGTTCCGTGGGTCCAATTTTTTGAAATCCTTACTGTGTAAGTTTGTAAAATCTCTGCAGTTACACTAAAATCGTCGAAATAATTTTAATCTGATATTCTTTGTAAATGGGCATGTATTTAAATCAGTATCAAACTCCTTCATAACACATTTTAAAAGTCTGATTTTTTTTTGTAAATTTAGTGTAAAATTAACTGCACTGTTTTTGGTAGGAGACCGAAATATATAGCAAGCAATACTTTTTTTTGTGTTTCTTTAGAATTGTGGATTTCTCATATTTTTTCATTGTTACAATATTGTCTTATGTACTGTAACATGTATCTCTTAATATCCCGAGATATACATAATATTTTCTAAAACTGTTGATTGTATTATCTGAAAATGATTATTATATAGCAGAAAGAGTTAGAAATCGTTATATCCACTGTATCTAGTTCACGTTAGAAGTATTATTAAATATCCTTACAACTAACTCGTTAACCATACCGAAAAATATTAAGTACTCATTATGTTTTTAAATTAAGAAAAATGGTAGAACCTGCGGACAAGCTGTCCTGTGGCAGCTTTGCATGACTGCTTTTTGTTAATGTTTAAATTATTGTAATATCTACGTTTCATAATAAAAATAATAAATAAATACTGAATTCGGAAAAAAATAATAAAAAGTTTAATTTAATTTATAAATTAAAAAAGTTTAAATTAACTAACATAATTTGAGCAGTATCTTTAGCAATTAAATTAATTTAAAATAGTAAAAGCTTTGGATCAACTCTTGAGTCACATGTGTTCAGAGCTATCTAATCATATCGTAATTGTTTATTACTTATGCATTTTTCTCTTCTTCTTATTAATAGAAAACATAATCGGTGATCACATATGTTATTGAATTTCAGTTTGAAGCATTGATGATGTTTGAATACTCTCGACCAGTAAGTACGCTTGCGTCGTAAAATGTGTTTTTCACTTTATTGTCGATCTTTTTTATACAACTATTTTCATTTCGCAATATAATTTCTATAATGAGATATGGAGCTTTAGTTATATGTTAAACTGATAAATTTGACTCAATTTGAATAATCGTGCTAAGACCCGGACGATGTCGCTAGAACTGCTAGAAAATAAGTTTTTAAAAAAGCGTTATTTTCGTTACCCATTTTAAATTATTCACAAAAATAAAGACAAATCATTTTGCTTTGTCCTCTGAAAACGAAATCTAAAGAAAAATTCGACGTCCCAGAAGCCTTTTGCAATACGCTAAGTACTTTCACAAAAACAAGTGTCCCTCGTTCATGAAGGCGTAAAATAAATTAAAAAACGCCTTCCCAGGTATTAGGGAGATCCGTGTTATTCTGCTAAATACTATGCTAAACGTTTCAGAAAATACCCTCCCCACTCCCAGGGGGGGGGAGTAATGAATAGCCGGTCAAGCCGGGTCCTGCGGTGGAGGAAAATCTGTCCTAAAGGGGAAAACACGCGTCACTAGAAAAGGATGTATTATCTTCTCCTATTTGTTTAATCTGGCCTGTATCTCCCGCCTCCCATCTCCCACCTCCCATCTCCCATCTCCGCTGTACGGCAGTTACTTTTATCGGGATAAGGTAAATGGGTAATTTAACATCTGACTACTGCTTTCCAGTTTATCCTGTACTAAGCCGTTATTTCTTATCGCGTTATTTCATGGCTTTGTCATTATTTATCAACCAAGACTTCAGGGTGAGAGTCATCCTCATTTAATATATTTCCTAGCTGTTACTATCCGGCTTTCTCCGAGTTTTCACACCCTTTTTTTATAATAAACAATATAGAATAAACAATATGGCATCTTGTCTTAATTTCGATAGTTTAATGGATAGTTAAAGCTTAAAAACTTATTATGGAAATGAAGTGACGAGCTGAACATGATAGAAATCTCATGTCGCCAGACGTCACTTCTCAAGAGTGTTTGATGCTTGAGGCTGCAATTCCATAATAAATGTTATTATCTTTGCACCTTACAAGAAGAAAATAAATATGTTGACCTAATAATAACAGCATGAAAGGTAACTCTGAAAATGAGTGGGTAAAGCGTTGATCCAGCTGTAAATATTTTTGATTAATTAATTACAGGAGATACTCCTCAAATTAAAATAAGTAGGTACCTAATTTGATTCGCTAATTTATTACAATAAAGAACTCATGTGAAAAATATAATGATTTTAAAAATATGTATTCATATATACCATCAAACAACGATTCTGAATATATAACGTTCAATATACAAAATACGTAGAATTTATAAATCGTTATTTAAAAGTGAATAAAAAATCAGCTCATCAAAACATCGTGTTATGTTGGTATCATTGCATTTGGAACATCTGACGTCACGCGACCATTCTGTTTTTGGATTAGTATGAAAAATTTCATTTTTCAATATTGTTTTGTATTCAAAACATGAATCCTTTTAGTTTTGGCAATTTTTTTACTTAATTTGGGCGACTTTAAACTCTATAATTGTTGTTCAATATAAACAACTATTATTCATGAAAAAAATTAGAGTATTCATGATCAAACCAATAATCAATACTGATATTATGATAATGTTAATAGTCAATACTATTATTATTCTTTAAGTTAAAGTTTCTAGAAAGGTACATAATTTTATTACTTATGTTTAGTTTTGGTTTACCATGAATAGAATATACAATTATGTACGATGAAGCTAATCTTTATTTTGACATTTGACATTCTAACCTCAAAACTGATCAAAACCGACCGGCCATAGATTTGGAACGTTTTGTTGTGAAGACTCAAGAAATTCACAAGGATACTCACCTCTTCAGAAAGTCATATCTACGAAATAGGTTATACGGTTAAAAAGCTGAAAATATGTTGTTGCTGCTAGCCCGGCGTAGGTACGTAGATAAATATATTCAATAATATAATATTTCCTTTTGCACCGTCGCATACTGAGTACCTACAATTTAATATTATGCGCCTTTTTATTTCAGACCTAATCTTATCACACAAGTTTTCATAAGCTCATGAACAATCCTCATCAATTTCTAAAGTAGATTATATGTATAGTTGAAAACTTTTTTCCCATAGTTACGTGAATTAATTTATACAACCTAATCAAGCCCACGTGTTAAAACAATAATTATTTATTTAAATGAATGAGAAATCTTTATCGTAAACCACTATTTAATGTGTTTCGGAATCAAAGCTTCCTTCATCCTGATGTATTCTAAAAAATGATTACAAGAATAGACAACATATATTTATGTTTACATCTGTTGAAAAATAAATATTTATTTAATGAAGCCTCTTTATCTAAACGGATTGGTAAAGTATTTATGAAGTCATTTCAAATACGTTTTTGTAGCTATTTTCAGGGCGATATACTCGTAGATGATATTTCACTTATTCGCATTACCATTCAAAATGTGCCCCGTTATTTCCAGTTCTATTTTTCGATACTTTCTTACTTCTATACCTAATTAACGGTATGTTAGGACGTGTTTCATATGAATATGCATGTGAACGTAACAACTTAATCACCGTTCGTTGGCAGCGTTTAGAAGCCGATTACAATTTGTGATTACAGCCCACATGAATCGATTGTTTGCAGTATTTGTTAATAGCGCGTACCGAAGATTTGAGGCGGCCGCCCACGAAGCGCCGAAAAATAGATATGCTCGCAATTAAAGCAGACATTCGGCATGGCGACTCGCGCCCCTCCCCGCACCGCTTGTATAATTGAGCTGTCTGTCCGTTCTGATTTAATTGGCCGATCACAAATTAAATATAATCGTTCTGATACAAGCGTGTCTCAGGTGTGGAATTTGAATTCGGTTGTTTTTACACAACGTTGGAAGGCTAAAGCAGAGTTTTCCAAACATGTTTGCCACATTTTCATAGTTTTTTTTCTGCAACATCCATTTCTCCCACTCAACAACAACATTGTCTTGAAGACACGCTACTATAATTTTTTCCTATTTTTTATAATTTTCGTTGGAATCGTCTTGAATGTTCATGATGTTTATAAAATGTTTTTGTTTTAATTAATTATTTAATGTTTTTCTCATTTTAAGAAGACATGAATATAAAAATAGAATATTAACTTAGTCCCCTTCACTAGCAGAACCTGTACTGAGGCGACCTAGCTTTTGGTATATTAGGATGGGGGTTTTTCAGCGACTTCTATATTTCAACTTTATAGGTAGGGTATTTTCAGTAACTTTTATGGCGATATTATTAAATTCAATCCCGCATAAGTCGAATGTCAAAACTTGCTCTATACGGATAGTGTTAAATTATACTTATATATAGTCTGCGTAGTCAAGACTAAAAAGGTTTATCAACACAATATTTTCAGCGCCTTCTTACTGTGCTCACCGCCACCTCACTGAGGCTGCCACGGAGGATCTGGATCGTCGCGGTACCTCAAGAAAGGCGACACAAGGTGACTTTGTGAAACACTGATTTAAAACATTCTCAGAACGCGCCCCATACTAGTATTAAACTGAATATTCTGCATAGACAATTGTAAAATTTTTGCTGACTTATATTTTTAGCGCTTTCTTATGGACCTCAACGCCGCCAAAGAGATGGTATCGCTCATTTTGAGAGTCACTGGTCTAAAGCATTCCCAGCACGTGGTCCACACAGGATAGCATTAAACTAGTGAAATGTGATAGGTCGACGAATAAACACCCTCGATCTGGAATCTCGCGTCTCGACCAGTTTGTATGGAGTGTCCAGTGTATCGCCCACGTAATGCGTTCCTCACTCAGTTAAACGCCTGACGACCGGTAGTCTGGGAGTGTTCAATGCTCACTGTTCATGTTCATTCATTCCCCGAACATGTTCACTGTTCATGTTCATTCACTCCTCCTGAACACGACCCCGGTGCTGCCTCACCACCCGGGTCATCCTTCACGGCGAGTTTGAATACCAGTTCTTGAATAATACATGTCAAAGTGTGCCACCGTGGGCAGTGGCCGCCATTGTTCAGTTGGACAGACAGTCGCTTCTGGTAATCGAGAAGAGGAATGGCCACAAGAATTTAAAAAAAAATTAAAGAATTTACCTGAATTTTAGTAGCACTGAAGAGAGCATTGATTACGCATTGAATATTAATGAAAATAATGGTTTTTAAACATTCAAAATATATCCTAGTAAAATTTCACACTTTTTTGTAATATGATGCCGCGCTAGTCTCAATTGTCTGGAGCCAGTGAAACTATGGCATGGTTATTATGGGGTGTTTTATGGGGCTAATTTAAGCGGGAGGGGAGAATATGGAGAGGGGGGAAGTTGGGAAGTGACCAGCTATTCATCTCCTTCTTTGGCGTTGACCGCATTCACGCACCCGCCTATCTGGTCATAATCACACACTTGGCTAAGTCAATTTCAATGCGCTTTTCTCAATACAAAATATTATTATTGTCTTTTTTTCATTTTAATTATTGTACGATATATTAGTCATCCATTTTCAGTACAAGATTTCTGCCAACAAGTCGTGGCGACGACTACGGCTGAAATTTTCAGGCACGTAGCATTCCAAGAGGAGTAATGTAATCAGTAAAGGTACGCACTATCGAATCGCAGAATTAAATGCAAATTAACAGTGTTTAACACAACTTACATTGTAATTTGAACGCACGTCATTTAGTGGTCAAACATCTCTCAGTGATTATTAAAGTATAAAAATACCACGATCGCTGCTAATGCCACTGCTTTAGCAGCGTTTAGCTTTGCTAGCTTCGCTGGGGGGCATACGAGTTTTTGCTCTCCTATCACTTCTGTTATCATTTATTATGATTATTATCTCCGCACCGCGTCTAGTGGTGAAATAGAGCCTCTTTGGTGGTCTCTATGGGGGGACAGGAAACAGAAACGTTTAAAAAACTCAAACATTATTTTCTCATACAAGTAGGCTACCAGGCTTCGCACGAGTCTCAACCTTGTTTCAACACATTTTTTCGAAATCTTTTATCATGTAGAATGTGGAACAATCAATATTTTTTTTAATGGACGCAAAGATCCATAGCTAGATCGAAATAACTAACTACCCTTGCAAACAGTACGAATTTCAGAGATTTTCTGTTGTTTTTATGCTGCAGTGTACATATTTTTATTTTATGATTATTATTAGAAATAAAACAATTTATTTTCAAAAATAATAAAACAAACAAAAAAAAATTTATATGAATACAGCACAAGAGTCCCAACTGCTCCAAACCTATATGCTATACGAGTATATTATTTTTAAATGAATTAATTGTGAAACAACACAAATTAATTAAATAAAATTTACTTGCGCACGCCGGGATTTGAACCCGCGACCTTTGGATTCGTAGTTGAGAGCCTTACCCCTCGACCACGGAGCCCGTCGAAGTGTATAGTGGTATAAATACTTCTTATTTTCATAAGAAGCAATCACTTTGTGGTTTGACATCATGTTAAATAAAACAATCAACCGTATACGAGTATAACCGATAACTGTGTATTATTCTTTAGTCATTATATTTGCCCTGAAGAGCGAAACCGGTTGGCGAAAAATAAAATATGATAATAATAATATAATAACAAAGTGTTTGTTTTATTGAAAGTACTTCTTATTAATTTCGACGGCCTCCATGGTCGAGGGGTACGGCTCTCGACTACAAATCCGAAGGTCGCGGGTTCAAATCCCGGCGGGCGCAAGTAAATTTTATTTAATTAATTTGTGCTGTTTCACAATTAATTAATATAAAAATAATATATTGTATATTTGCGCACGTTCCAGAGTGGAAGATACTTTCAGTATCGCCCTGGTGAAAGACCACCATTCAGAATTAAAACCTTGCTTGAAATGGCTTTTGCCGTGTTTGGTGACCAGATCTGAATAGCCAGGTATTTCCCCACCTTCCTCTTCCCCTTCTCCTTCCCCTTCCCAATACCTTCAGCCTCACAACATTTCCCAATTGGGGATGCCATAGTCTCACTGGCTCCAGACGGTTGGGAGCAGTTGAGACTCTTGTGCGGTATTCATGTAAAAATTTAAAAAAATACGATTTTTTTTTTAAATACCTAGGTTATATGTTGATAGAAGTTATCGTATCAATATATTATGTAGAACGTTCTAAACTGAAATTTATAATTGAGCTGCATTTTATGGAGGTTTCTTGTAAAATTCTTTGTCCGTTTTGAGACACCACATCGCCTTATAAAAATATATAACAATGTTGAATTTTACAATACCAAACCTCCGGGAACAACTTCCCAACGGGGGGTACTTAACCCAATATTTCCCTCCCTGCGATATGACCAACTCGCCAAAAAACCATTCAACACAAGTCACAAAAAATTCAAGCGTTTGAACATTTTAACCTTTTCGTTGATTATCTTTATTTTGTTTTCTTTTTTTCGTGGTTTTTGATGTGTCGGGATGAAACTTTCGATGGTGGTGGTTAGAATTTAAAGGTGACACTTGTAGGTGTCACGCGGCGAAGGAATCGTTACTCTCGTTAACTTATTAACATTATTGACTGTTACTTTTTATTCATTCGTTACTTTAATTCATAAACATGTTTCATGGACCTAGGCGACTATTCAAATTACATGTTGGCGGATGTGGATATTTCATTGCAAGAGAGACTAAATAGCAACAAAAGACTATATTATAGTAAAATGTGACATTTCTGTTGATGTTAACGATCTAGTTTAATGATTTTTTTTTATTTCACATAATATTGTGTTTGATTAATAATAATCCATTTCATTAATTGATAAACTAAAGTTCTTAAAAACTTAAGACAAGATTTTTGTGCATAGCGCAAAGGGTAACAATTATTATTTTTATAAACAATAATTATTACCTCCAGTCACTAAATTGAAATTTTCGAGCAATGCTGGCAGATTTTCACCCGCACTCCTACTGAACTGTCAGAATACATTGCCGTAACTCCGCTGTTCAATATATATACTAGCCCATCATTGTTTTATTATTATATTTTCAATCTTTTGTTTACAGGTGAAATATAATAATAAAAACAGTAATTATTGAATGAAACACTAGTATATATTGATTAACTTGGCGGGTTTGCGATAAGCCGACGTAGCTCAACGGTAGAGCATCTAATCGGACATTAGAAGGGTGCGGGTTCGAGTCCTGCCGGCGACATTTATCTTTGCTCGGAAGGTTTTTTCAATTTGGATGAGTGTTTTAGATTAATAATTATTGTTTATAAAAATAATAATCCATTTCGTTTGGAATCTTAATTACAAAGAAAAAAACCTATTTGCAGAACTAGTCACTCTCAGAAACTCGAGATGAGCTCTGGCAAGATGAAAGTTCTGTAGCTTTTCTTTCAGGAATAATACAATTATGTTCAGTTTGTAATCTAATTTCCAACTTGAGCCATGGAGTTTTAAAAATTCAATTTAACTCAAATGATGTTAAATAACTTTTATGGCTTGCTACTTTATATATATATTTTTTTATTTCATAAATTTTTATTTTATAATAATACTTTTTTTTTAATTACTTACCTACTTCATGTTTTACTTTGTGTTTTCAATTTGTTCAATATTCTTATTATTTGTCTTTTTTTTTTTTTTTACATGAATACCGCACAAGAGTCCCAAACTGCTCCCAACCGTCTGGAGCCAGTGAGACTATGGCATTCCCAATTGGGGAATGTTGTGAGGCTGAAGGTATTGGGGAGGAGAAGGAGAAGGGGAGAGGAAGGTGGGAAAAGGGGAAATACCTGGCTATTCAGATCTGGTCACCAAACACGGCTAAAAGCCATTTCAAGCAACGTTTCAATTCTGAATGGTGGTCTTTCACCAGGGCGATACTGAGAGTATCTTCCACTCTGAACGTGCGCAAATATACCTATATTATTTTTAAATGAATTAATTGTGAAACAACACAAATTAATTAAATAAAAATTACTTGCGCACGCCGGGATTTGAACCCGCGACCTTCGGATTCGTAGTCGAGAGCCTTACCCCTCGACCATGGAGGCCGTCAATACTGTCTATACTTGTTATTATTTTTAGTAGGTAAATTGTTTATTCAGAAGAGGGGATCTTTGTTCCTGAAACATGTAGATATTTACATATTAAATATAGTAGTTTAGACCAAAGTAATTATAATTAATTTAATCTTTTTTTTTCTCTACAGCCTGTCGCATCTTATTTTTATGTTACCAAAATATTTAATCTAATATATTAAAAAAAAACACTAATTGACAAATACGTGGGATAGCATAAAACAACTGTTGTCTTTCACTGTTCATCAATTATTGAAAAAATCTTAGTGAAAAATCTAATGGGAGGTAACCGAATACCCTACCCAGTACCCAGTCAGCTTAGTCATTTACCTCAGAAGCAATCCATGTAATAAGCCATTGATACGAGAGGAAGTAGCCACATTTTTAACCTTTGCCACCTCCAACAGATTCCATAGAATCTAGTATCGATTAGGATTGTCTCATTCCATGTCAATTTATAAATACCCATTCAAGCCCACACACTTCCTTTCTTCATTCAATAAAACCATAGACATTTTGAGAGCAATATTTGTACGAGTATAGATAGGTATAGGTGTGCTTATTCAAAATGATTTATGAAAACTGCACGATCACATAAAAATCCATCAGATTTTTTCTTTTGTTGTTTTCAATCGGATTCTTAGTGGACGAGAAAATACCTGTAAGAAACTAATGTCCAAAACAGCAACTCCACGAAGTTCACTTATCAGCGTTTATTCTATCTCACGGGGAAAAGTTATGTACCACGGGAAGGATACGGTTCTAGTGGTGTTCAGAACAGCAGCGATTCCCATGGAATCGGTTTAATAATAGTAATAATAATATTTTAATGATTTATATAGCGCCGTTTTTTGCGAAAAATCACTTCATAGGCGGTGTTTTTTTTTCCAAGGCCATGTCCTACTATTAACTTTAGATAATCTATTATAACAATTATTAATTGTTTTTGTGTTTAATTCGGAGACCTTTTTTTAATTTAATTGTAAATCCAATTTAATAATGTTATTATAAAGTACTTTAATGTTATTATTAAGTAATTTAATGTTATTATTAAGTACTTTAGCGTTATTATTATGTACTTTAATGTTATTATTAAGTACTTTAATGTTATTATTAATTACTTTAATGTTATTATTAAGTATTTTAATGTTTTTATTAAGTACTTTAATGTTATTATTAAGTATTTTAATGTTTTTATTAAGTACTTTAATGTTATTATTAAGTACTTTAATGTTATTATTAAGTACTTTAATGTTATGATTAAGTATTTTAATGTTTTTATTAAGTACTTTAATGTTATTATTAAGTACTTTAATGTTATTATTAAGTACTTTAGTGTTATTATTAAGTATTTTAATGTTATTATTAAATACTTTAATATTATTATTAAGTATTTTAATGTTACTATTAAGTACTTTAAATACTTAGTTATTCAATCAAAATGAAACTCTGATGGATTCCGACATATTCTTTAATTCATACTGTACTTTTAAGAGAAAATTGAAAGCTGTTTTCATATAAAAATATTAAACAAACAAACTTCAACGAACAGTGTTTAGACATTCTGTACTTTTTTGTGATTTCTTCGTAAAACAATATTTTTTATTTAGTCACTATTTTTCCTTTTACATTCTTGTAAAAATTATTTTTAATGTTTATTTATCTCTATCATATTAATCAGTGAGAAATAGCTAAGATTCAGGTGAGTTCTCCAGATATTGTATATTGTTTTGATATTACTGTCTGTATCTGTATTTTCTCCTTAAATAAATAAATTGAAAATAAAACGTATAACTTAAGACTAACAGATTACATCCACCGGATCATCGGTTAATAATATGAAAACTGTACCTATGTATAATGTATCACCAATGAGGGTGATGCTGCGTAAAAATGTGAATACGATTTATATTATGTACGGGCAGATAATTTTATATATATATACAATATTGTATAAAATAGGACCATGGTAACCTAACTTTCGTACGCCTCTTCTATCCGAGTAAAGGTTGGATTGAAAGAAACTGATCTCCAAAATAGTAGTCAGCTTTTCGGCGACGATTTCGAACTCCTGATAGATTTATACAAAAAGCACTGAAAGATTTTATAAGTTTTCCAGGCAATATTTTCTTCTTATTTTTCTCGTGTGCGAGAAATAAATACAATTGCATACCTGTATTTATCACTACAGTGAAAAATCTCGTAGCTAATTTTAGGTAGTGCTTACGTAGGCATCATGCTAATTACAGTGGAAGCAGAATATCGGCAGATTATAAACAAACAATAATTGGAAAGTTGCTTCTTGCTTCCGATGAGCACACAAATAATATACTACGTGATTGCGTTTTGATCAGAGGAAGCAATTTTCGCAACGCTTTTGGAAAGCGTTCCGCTCAAAATTAACGGTCCCATCTCACGCAATTTACTTCATTCGCAGCGCCGGAGCAAGAACTGTTTGAGAACTTAAATGATTGTAGTTTGTATTCGCTCATTATTTATGTACGTAGGCATTATTCACGCAACCATAAGCGGCGTTCGCGATTTATTCTTCCCGCCTCGTTTGCCCGCACCGCGTCGACTACGTACTGCATTGTGGAGTCACCGTCGGATAATTTTACAAGAGCCTGAAAATATGAATCTCGCCACGAAGTGTTATTGTTCGCCCACTTTATGGGGCTGTTGAATGGACGGGTGATATTTGATATTGAACACCGGACTCCGGACTCCGGACTCTGGAGCCACACGAAAAGTGCAGCGACGGAACTCTAATATGGAAAGGACAACTTGTGATTCATATTGTTTCATTGAAATTTTATACAAAGTGTTGGATCGTTATCGTCGCAGGCTCAGTCGTTACACCGGTAAGGCTAAACACTGCCTTTTTTTTCTTCCACTACTCATTTATTTATTAGTTATACGAGTACGTGCTGCATGCAGAACGTAAAGTGGGAATCAGGAATGAATGCTGAACTTTAACTCAACTTCCATAATGTTCATAATCGGAATCCAGAGCTGAATTGCTACGAGGCTGGTATTTCAAGGGATTTCTAGAAACAGTATTATTAATAATAATAATACTGTTTTATTATCTTTTTTTATAACAATTAAAAAAATAATGATATCCTCACTGGTATTTCCCATGCCAGGGATGTCATTTACAAAATATGAAATTATATTATATTAAATTGATATGGTTGCTGAAAAAAAATAATTGTTGGGTGAGGTATTTTAAGTGCAGTTGAGTGGTTTCGGTGTTAGTCTGTATTTGGTGTTAAGAGGAACGGCTCCGCTGCCGGTTTCATACATAACTGAATGACATATTTTTTTTATTAAAGGTATAGTGATTATCTAATATGAATGAGAGGTATTTTATTTATTTTTGTTTTAAATTATAAAGTACAGGCAATGAAAAAAAAAACAATTTTCATAATTTCAGAGGTATCTTAGAAAATTATTTGCGGGTTTATCGTTTCTTTATTCAATTATCATATTTGCTATGTAAATATGATAATTAAAAAAATATATAAAAACGAAACATTTAATAAAAACGTTTTTTCGGGTCAATATTTGAAATTATATTCGGCAAATTTATATTCCAAAGTAAATTCGTCGTTTTTCATTTCGTTTAAAGTCCACCATAATGCTAATTTTAATATTAAAAAAAAAATTAAATATTTTGAATTTCATTACATTTTCAAAGTAGACGGGGTAACACTTTTTTTTAAATCACCGTTAGCCCCCAAATAATTGTTAAAGGTCGCGAAATCTAAATCGCGAAAAATCAATTTCATTAATGGCCTATATTTCATAATGTAAAACAAAAATAAATAAATTACTACTAATCCATACTAGATATTTACTATACTTTTTATTGAAAAAAAAATCATTAGGTTTAGGTGAGTATTTTGACCTCAAATATAAAATTAATTTTGTATCCCGTTACTCTTAATATATATTCTATTTCAGATCTCCCTATGTAACGTATCCAGCATTTTATTTGATTTTTAAATTTATTATTGTTGTTGTGGTTTTTTAAGGAGAGTGGAATTTTGTTGTAGAGTTTAGTACCATAGTATAAAAAGCTTTTTTCCCCAAATGTTGTCTTTGTGGTTCTAATTGTATGTGTTTTTGGCTCTGAAATCAAGTTTTTCTAATATATGTGTTTATTGTTATTTCTTGTTTTTTGCATTTATGAATGTAGAAATTATTTTATTGGCAACATGTTCAAAATATTGAAGATTTCGTCAGTGCTAGTTCTTACGGGGACTTTAAGTATAATTTTCATGATTGCTTTTCGTTCTAATAATTAAATGAAGAATATTATGACAAGCACTACCCCATCCGATAAAACCATATTCTAATAGTGATTGGCAGAGAGCTACGTAGATCTTAATCAAAGATTTTGTACTGAGAACATTCCCGATTATTTTTAAAAGTAACTCTTTTTTTTAATTTTGTTATTTAAATAAATAATGTGGTCGGTCTACTATAAATAATGATCAATTTTTACGCCTAGATACGTTATGTGGTTAACATATTCCAATGATAAACAATTACATTGTCCATTTAAATGACGAAAGCTCTGAATTTTCATGTTAAGGTTTGGTATTGAATTTATAGTATCGTATATTTTAAAAGGGGTAAATTTGTTTTTTTTTTATAGTTATGTGTGAGTGAATAATAATTCAGCCATGTTTTGATTCTGTTTAGAGTGAATTCTGTTATTATAATATTAATGTTTTGACAGGGATCCTTCCACAGGGTGAACAATAAAAATAAAACAAAATTTTACCTACTTTTACGACGGTCAACAACAAGCGTTCAATTAGTAAAAACATAATCGGTCAGTGACTGAGTTGTCATCGCGTCTCAGTCCCACCCAGGCGTGGTGAGTTCAATTCCTCGGCAGACAAGTCCTCCATCACGACACAAGCAACATTTTTCGTTTACCGTCATGGTAGTAAGAAATTTTCAAATATTGTCAGGTTATACATAGCCCGGGAATATTTGTTTTTCTTTTTTAAATAAATTCAATCCTTACAAAATATTTTAAACATTGCTATAACACCATTATTCTCATTGTATAAATTTGTAATATTGACGTACAAAATCTAAAATTGGTATACTATAGGTTGTAAATTAAATTATTGCAAAGAGCGCACGTTTGAATGTATTTTTGCGCAGCGATAAATTAGTCCTAAATTGTTTGGAACACCCGTCCACAGTATCCTCTTACCCTGCAGTAGTTCTATGTTACATTATACCACTACACAAGCAAGAAACTCGTTAAAATTATTCTTCTGTGCTTCGACAGGTAATGAAAGAAAGAACATATTTTCTTTCGAAAGCTTTTTTTAACAATTTAATCCAGTTTCGATATCCCAAATATCTCTATATATAAAAATGAATGTTTATCTGTCTGTCTGTCCTGAATTTTCTCGAAGATTTCTTTACCCTGAAAATAACACCGTGTGTTAGTTCCCGAAAGGTTTAGAGAGAATTTTTAATGAAATTCAATATGTAAAACTGTTACTATAACGTTTTAAAAATAATATGAAAAACATTGAACCCGCCATGTTGGATTGAGGTTAGCCCATAGATATATCACTCTGGTGAGCCACATATTACATATTCAAAAGAGTAAGGTTTATTTGGGTAGAATAGAATACAAAAGTAGGTACCTTCTTAAGAAATTTATTATTTTCAAATACATTTAGAAAAGTTTGTATTGAAACAATATTTTCAAATGAATGTTTCTTTAGAGTTAGTAATAGTTGTCAGAAGTCATTACTCTCGCTGTCAAATCAATTATGGCACCTAAACGACAAGCAATAATTCACAACTTCATAACTTTATTCCAAAAAAAAAATCCGGGAACACTTCAGCTAGTATATAACAATCTGTTTTCATACCTATAAACAAACCACGTAGAAATTACATAAAAATAAATAAAAAAATAACAAAAAGAGAAAAATCAGCGCACTGATTTAGTAAACAATTTGCGGCGGGCAATTAGACTGAAGATAAAATAAAATTCTCCGTACCGAGATACGCGCATTTACATGTTTGTGTACGGACACAGATTTCTGCAAGGCTTTATCCAATATCCACCAAATCGGATATCCATAGCAGATAGAAGGCAGATACATGTACGCGGATGTCCGATATATATATGGCATCGAAGGAACATACAGTCTGTCACAAAAGTAAAGAATAAATTTTATATTTAATAAATTTACTAAATGGAACAATTTTTTTTTAGGTTCAAATGAAGGTTGTGTTTGTCTTCCGAATCTGACATGTTGACTGGGCGGGAAAATTTACATACAATTAACAATTTTTTAATATTTTTTTCTAATAGTGCGCGTTTTCATCCACATCGTATTTATCATAATATAACATTTGATAACTATGATTTCTTTGATACATACATTACAAAAACAAAAACTCTTTTTCATGAAAATATCTTGCTAAGTATTAAAAAATAACAACAAGTACGAATATTAAATTTCCTTAGAATATGGTGAAGAAACATCTCCCTTCAGAAAGTACCCGTAAATTATGAAAACCGTTTGATGTTAGTGTGAAAAATATTCACTTGGACCATAGCGCTTTTAAAGTTAGTGGTTGAGTTAACAAATACGTCGGGTTCTCATCACTCAGGAATCGTGGGTAAAATAAAAAAAAATTCCTCCAATAGCTAAATCCTCCATCATTTCACAAGCAACATTCTCCGCCTATAGTTATGTCGGTAGGAGTTTTTTTAAACATTGTCTGGTTATTCGTAACCCGGAAATATCTCAGAGGAGAATAATTTCCCTTAGGGCCATCTTTGGAGATGCTGAGTGGAGGGTATTTTAAAGAAAAGTGAGGAATGGAAATTCTGTGAAGGAAAAGGGCATGAGGGGTGTGTAGGAATCTAAGGGTCAGCGTGTCCAGGAGTGACAGACGTATTAATCCATCCCTCCAACTGCAGTGCAAGGCGATGGGTTGAGAGAATCCGGCTGGAGAGCTGTGTTTGTCTTTAAAAGCTAAAAGTCACCTACCATAATACATATCGCCAACTATTTCGTCTACCGAGATACTGCAGCGCTACGGAAATGTTCCTGGGGGGACGAGTGCACTCTTTCAGGGCACTTCTCCGCCACCGCATTGGAAGCGTATGGTGCAAAGTACGCCAATCCAAAAAAAAACATAATTAATGCCACCGATGCATGGATCGAGTCCCCCCTGATGGCCTTTTGGAGACGGTAGACTGTCAAATATCTACCATGAACCTTTTTCATTTTGTATTAATTAATATTTTTTATATAATCTTACTATTTTTACGTATCATTGTTTATTTTTATACGTTATTACTGTAACCTATGGAACGTATTGCATTGCACTTCCAACCATGTCTTCTGATATAAAGCCTTATTATTATTATTATTAAAAGAAAAAAGTAACATTACTTTTCTCTGCGATTTCTTGACTGACTGTGAAAGAAACATATACACACTCGTACGTTCAATGTATGTGCATTTGTCAGAGATTTTTTCAATCCCGACACGGCGACGCGGCCGTTTTGCACGGGGCTGTAAATTGCGTCCGGCGCTGTATCGACGCCGATTTGTTACGAATTCAATTCGGCAGTGGAAATGGCGGAATGCGATAAAATTCAAACATATTTATGGTCGGCCATTATCAGCGGATACGGTATTACCTGCGCCGGTGCTGTGTACTCGTACACGGTACGTAGCGAGTAGGTGTCCCATTAGATTATAATATTGAAGAAGATGGAGAAAAACTGTTAACTTACCTAACTACTCCTTACACATACTGCCGCTCTTATGAATCAATAAAAAATCCCGTACAACTAACAGTTTCACAGTAAAATTATTTCAAGTATCTCAATATGGACATACTGTTATTTATCCAATATCTATTTATTTATTTCTCTTCATTTACAGACATACAATAATACAAACAAATGTTATATAGAATGATATGTATGTACTGTAAATTATTAATATATAATACCGTATCGTAAACGCATCACTAGGGGAACCTGTCCTGAGTTCTTAGCTAAGAAACTAATTATAAAGATTATTCTAAAACCACCGATCACCATCAGTTCCCACGAAATCATTAGGAGAATTTGTGTTTTGGATATTAGGCAACTTTATGCCAAAAACATACTTAAAACACAGACTCTTTAAACACAGACCTCTATTTGGCAATGTACAAACTGCTCGCGATACTAGATATAAGGGGCATAATCTCTTTCACTAAAACAACATTTGGACAAATAAATTTTAGATGTTTTGCAACAAAGCTAAATAATGTACTTCCACTGGCCATTACACTGAACACAAATTACGATAAATATAAATTGGACCCCAAGATTTGGATCACTATCCAAAACAGATCAAAATTCAACGATTTTTTTTAAACATCCCTACAAGTATGATACAATGTTCAATTGACGGTTCAATCTTTTTAATAATAATATTGTACGGTAAATTGTAAACTTTGTAAACCTTGTAAACTTTGTAAACTTTGTAAACTTTGTAAACTTTGTAAACTTTGTAAACTTTGTAAACTTTGTAAACTTTGTAAACTTTGTAAACTTTGTAAACTTTGTAAACTTTGTAAACTTTGTAAACTTTCTAAACTTTGTAAACTTTGTAAGCTTTGTAAACTTTGTAAACTTTGTAAACTTTATAAACTTTGTAAACTTTGTAAACTTTGTAAACCTTGTAAACCTTGTAAACTTTGTAAACTTTGTAAACTTTGTAAACCTTGTAAACTTTGTAAACTTTGTAAACTTTGTAAACCTTGTAAACTTTGTAAAATTTGTAAACTTTGTAAGCTTTGTAAACTTTGTAAACCTTGTAAACTTTGTAAACTTTGTAAACTTTGTAAGCTTTGAAACCTTTGTAAACTTTGTAAACTTTGAAAACTTTGTAATGTTTGTAAATTTTGCAAGCTTTATAAACTTTGTAAACTTTTTTATGTTTTAAAAATAATCCATTACGTTCAAAAATCAGATATTAGTTCCTCCTGAACAATTAATATTTTTGACACATGAGAGGTATTTTACTGTTGATGACCTTATGTCAAATCTTTATTGTATGAACTGAAAAAAAATACGTTGAACTAGAGAATCGAGTAGAAAATCTGCAGAAATTTCACTATACCAGAGCTCACTCGTTAACAGAGCACATTCTACAAGTATTTGCCGGGATATACGAGTAAAAATAGACAGCGCCTCATAGTTATAACTTCTACTAGGTTTTTAATCGTATAAGTTTCTTCTTCTTCGTATGGTGGAGGAGAGTTGTGGAGGTCATAGTGGGATGCTGAAGTTATTCAGCCAGTCGACAGCATCGGGAGTCACTTAGGCCTACAGAATTCCGGACTTCGTGAATATGTACATATTTAAACAACAGAACGCATCGTAGAAGAATGTCCCCTTCATCAGTTTCCCTATGGCACATCTGTGCGGAACCAAGTGTACAAGTTATTTGATTCATAGATTTCTTAAAAAGGTGTGCATTAACTGCGATACGTACACATTATACTCGTATAAAAGGTACTATTTTCGATAAAACAATGAATGATTTCACTGCACCGTTTTCCCATTTAACACATTCTCTACAAAGTTAGTGACCATTTTGTTGTGTTGTCTGTAGTTAATGGGTGGCTACGTTGTACTGTGGATATGCAAAAACTCCGAATCGTAATTATAGGCGTATAACCCGAGGTGAACCTTCCCGAATGTGGAACGAAAAACGTAAATTATTGCTAAAACCAATAAATAATTGTATATTTTTGGTGCCTAAATAAATAGCAAATTGGTCCACCGTTATATTCGCTGGACTGAGCGCTCTCGCGATAAAATTTCGTGTTTTTGCGAATTTTTAAATTGAGAAAATAAATAATGGATGTCATTTACCCATAAATAATCGAAATTCTCGATTTTTTTTTCATCTAAAGGGATACTAATGTAAAGGAATAGCAAGATTAATAAAAATACAACATTGTCAGTACTTACACGTATTGTACAGTGGTTTCATGAATATTTTAAAGATCCGTCGCTCATTCTGTATGAATATAGTTCTAGTTGACATAGAATTTCCAGACAGAAAAATGTACAATTTTCATGACGCCAGGCGCCATTCGATAGTTTTTGCAGCTTCAGATATCACGCAAAATAGATTTTCTGCTTAAGTAAGTTAAAATGTTGAAATGAAAACATTAATTGTGAAATATAAATACCATTGAAACTCCCTTGCGAGCGCAGTTATGTCTTAGTTTTGGTCGAAAATAATCGAATACGCAAATTTCGTATTTAAAGTCATCATGCTTAACTTCTACCTATAATTTTCTTTATAAATTTTATTTCCACCGGCTTAAAATATGCAGGTGTGCAATATAGCTACATTATTACAACTTACAATATAGTCGAAATTGTTCCATTTTCAAACTAGAACATTGTAACGTAAATACTGACCCCGAGTCTATGATTGGGATAATTGTCTACGGAAGAGATTGGTGAGAGGATGTCTATGGGAGACGGGAGACGGAAGGGAGCAACTCAACATGGCGGGCGATATAACCTGACTGGAGCGGTCGTGATCGACGTGTGTTTGTTGGGAGAGATTATGTTTTTGATTTTCTATTTTGTTTGACGTCGGAGGGCGTCTACAAAATTTGCCCGAAGTGGGTGTGTTTTTTGTTTTATTGATTGATCGATGGCCGGATTGTGAGGCGATGAAGCCAAACCGCGCGTGCCTGCTGCTTTGGTGAAAATCTCGGAAGAAGTGATGAGCGGACCAAAAAGGACATAAGGTAGCATCTGCATATTCCATTGTCTGGACCCCACGGAAGAGGCTATGGCGGATGGCGCTTCAGAAGAGTCGTCCTAGACTTCTTTTTGGAGATTACTACGATCGGTGAGCATCTGGACCTGGAGAGGCCTTCCATGATGCTGAGGAGAGGAGTCGGACCATGAGAGCCATCAATTATTGTTTGAACCTTTTCGTGTTGGGATCAATCCTTCTCTTTACTCTTTTCTTTGCTAAACCATGATAGACGTGGTTATAGAATCATTAAATTTATGTTCTTTCCTTTTACAAGGGTTTTATTTACTGTATCAATCAATACATCCCACTTCCCTGTGCTTCACCATCATTCTCACCCACGAATCTTGAGATGAGAGAACATTAGCCGTCGTATCATTTTTACGCAACATTATGGCGCCTCAACGTTTTTTGTGAATAATATTTAAGATATTATGGACACGGACTCGGGAATTGATGGGTGAAGTTCGTGTGGTGTGATGTATGGATTGATACAGAAATATTATTAATTATATCATAATATTGTTTATGTATATGTGTGCATACATGAGGTCAGCGATCACGCCATTAGAAGGTTGGTAAATATTAATTGTCGTAATTTTTGGCATATTTGTGACATTGTTATTCTTGAAAGAAACGGTAATTATTTTTGCGACACAGGCATTTCCTGGCGTCGGAAACTAAAACTAATGCAAATAAATTTAAATAAGTGAAGTTAAAATGATTCATGATTTTGACAATAGATGGTGTTGCGTGTACACGGTTGTTTGCGTCTCGGATAATTTATAAACACTTATAAGTAATTTAATTCTGTTTACAATGGAGTTCAATAACATAAACAGCTATTCGAAAGAGGAATTGTATCCGCTATTTAAAAAAAAGAAAGAAAAAGAGATAGTACGCGTCTCTTAAAGATGAAGATGACAGTGTGGTTGCATGTGGGACTACCAATCCTTCATGTCGCTCCACTTGTTTCTTCAAAGGTGTTATTGTGGTCACATGTACTGGAGTTTGGTACCTTCAATACAGGTGCTCAGAATAAACACAAATTCTAATTTATTGATGATATTTTTTTGACACTTATCCTCATTAGACTAGAATAGAAACATATTATTTGTTTCTCTGATCTTTTAGATCAGTGGCGCCCTAACAAAATAAACAACAAAAAAAAAAAACGGGGATTGATTTTTTTTGTTGTTTTTATAATAATTTTGATTATTTTTTACATAGGTACATACCAATAGTGTACCTCGAAAATTAAACTTAAGAATTTTCATGATATATACATATATATCGGATATTATTGTTGTCGCTACGGTATATCGGTTAATTACCTCTAATAATTCCGAATACTCTAAATGAAAGTTAAATCGGTTACCGGTCTGATGGTGTGTTACCTGACAATATGTATATATTTATAGTAGGTATTCTTTGTATTTAATTTGTTTAGCCGTAGGTAAAATTATGCTTTTGGAGTGCACCGGAGTAAAAGTTAAATTAGAATTTTTGGAGATTACTACGACACACTCGAAAAGGATAGTTAATATATTCTGTCTGGGAGATTTTGAGCTACTTTCTTTCACACAGATAATAAAATAGTTTTAATTGTTAATTAGTAACTATAATGTTTAATGTATATTCTAAGTTTATAATTATGTCTAAAGTAAGTTGGTATCTCTTTCCTTAAAGAATATAGTATAGACATTTAGAAAGTATGATTTTTTTGTAATAATATTAGTATTAAGTATCAAGTGTAGTACTGCTAATGCATGCACACAACAAACAAATATTTACCAATTTGGAGTAAACATCTTCTGCCTCCTTGAACAGGAGAAGATGATTAGTAGATAGTTTAGATCTAGTAATACCACTGTTTATAATATGTTGATAAGTATTTTTTAAGTTGATTTGTCCAATAGGTTTAGTAAATATGTACTATTTTTACACTGCTAACACCAGCGTAAATTTATCAAGTATTTTTGTGTAACCAGTGTCGATTTTTGATTAAAAAAAAATCGAGCACCAATTTGAAAAGATAGGAAGATGTAAAATTTCGAGAGAAATTGTACTTTGCAAGTTTATATATATAGATATTGACAAATGTACTTGTTTGAAACCACACGAATAGATAGGTATTGTAACATGTAAACCCTCATCTTTATACTATTTAGCAATGGCTAAATGACAACCAAATAGTTCTATAACTATACGACGAGGAAAATTTTTGGAGGTGAATACGCAAACTATCCAATGGATATTGGTATACTGTGTCTAATTCTTTAGATACATATATAAAAAAAAAAAAAAAAAAAAAACCCTGTTGAAACTGCATGGTAATTGTAATTTTTTTGTTAAGAGGAAGAGAGGATTAGTTAAGTAGGGTATTATTAATAATAAAAATAATTTTTTGAAAATTTTGAAGTGGGAGCTTGAGTTCTCCAAACCTCACAAGTGTTAACCTAGAGAAATTGACTCTCATAAAGTGAGGAAGTGTTTGGTTCATGTAACTTGTTTATTTTATTTATTTTATAAGTTGCTTGAGGATTATAAGTATGAAGTGTTTCCTTGCTTTTCGGTTATGCTTAACCACCAATGTATCACAACTTGATTTTTTTGTGTATTGTCATACTAAGATATACCATTTTGTTTGTCAATTTTGACTTTTGTTTTATATTGGTTGTTACTTGTTTTCTTTGTTTTCAGTTTTTCTGTAATTGAAAAGAGTAGAGAGGAAGGTTAGGTCAAATTTTACTTCACTTCGCGGCATAAAATTTTTACGGGGAAGCGGGGAATTGTAACGTAAATACTGACCCCGAGTCTATGATTGGGATAATTGTCTACGGAAGAGATTGGTGAGAGGATGTCTATGGGAGACATAAGACGGAAGGGAGCAACTCAACATGGCGGGCGATATAACCTGACTGGAGCGGTCGTGATCGACGTGTGTTTGTTGGGAGAGATTATGTTTTTTGATTTTCTATTTTGTTTGACGTCGGAGGGCGTCTACAAAATTTGCCCGAAGTGGGTGTGTTTTTGTTTTATTGATTGATCGATGGCCGGATTGTGAGGCGATGAAGCCAAACCGCGCGTGCCTGCTGCTTTGGTGAAAATCTCGGAAGAAGTGATGAGCGGACCAAAAAGGACATAAGGTAGCATCTGCATATTCCATTGTCTGGACCCCACGGAAGAGGCTATGGCGGATGGCGCTTCAGAAGAGTCGTCCTAGACTTCTTTTGGAGATTACTACGATCGGTGAGCATCTGGACCTGGAGAGGCCTTCCATGATGCTGAGGAGAGGAGTCGGACCATGAGAGCCATCAATTATTGTTTGAACCTTTTCGTGTTGGGATCAATCCTTCTCTTTACTCTTTTCTTTGCTAAACCATGATAGACGTGGTTATAGAATCATTAAATTTATGTTCTTTCCTTTTACAAGGGTTTTATTTACTGTATCAATCAATACATCCCACTTCCCTGTGCTTCACCATCATTCTCACCCACGAATCTTGAGATGAGAGAACATTAGCCGTCGTATCATTTTTACGCTACAACATAAAGATATGCCAAATAACTGCAATACCTACATCTCACAATAAATGTTCATGATTGTTCCATTTTCAAACATCATTACTAAAACATAAAGATACGCCATATAGCTGCATTACCTACATCTTACACGATTGTTCCATTTTCAAACTAGAACATAAAGATATGCCAAATAGCTGCATTACTTACATCTTACAATAAATGCTCATGATTGTTCCATTTTCAAACATCATTACTAAAACATGAAGATACGCCATATAGCTGCATTACTTACATCTTACAATAAATGCTTATGATTGTTCCATTTTCAAACATCATTACTAAAACGTGAACATATGTCATATAGCTCATCGTACATACTTACTACTTTCAAAATAGGTACTTGAAATTTATTGTTCAATTTTCACACATAAAGGTATGCCATACAGCTATAGACAACATAATGGTTCTAATTTTAAAAATCATTTAAAACTTGAAGGTATCCTACATAGATACATACTTAGAACTTACAATACATTTGAAATTATTCTGTTTTCAAACATCATTACGATTTGAAAATCTTCAATTACCATTGCCATGTTATCGGTCCCCATAAAAACGTGAAAGCGCCACACTCCTGAAAAGCGGTAAAACTGCAGGAGTGTTCGCTTAAACAAAGCAACTAAAAAAACAAGCGAACAGCGTGTGCATTAATGGTCGGATGGTTACAATGTTTTGCCAATTGAATTCACGATTGCTGGTCGCCCTATCGTTGGCCGCCATGTTTATCAATAAACGTCAAATTTAAAAATATGCGTTACGAATTTTAATGCCCATAATTATTTGGTTTTCAATTCGGCGTTTTATATTCGTGTTTACATAATATCGAGGTATACAATTTACAACATTCCACTGTCAGTACAGATTCCTAGAGATAATCAAAATATTTCCATTATGTATAACCGTAACTGCCTACTAAATTAATTGCTAATAATTGAATTTTAAACTGTTTGCACTAATTGTATCTAATCTGAAAAGCAAAAAACGTCTCAGTGATTTTCAACTATAACGTTTAGTCGGTGAGCTCTGACGTCATTAAATTTGCAAAACTTTTTCCCTTTGATTTTTATGACAACTATCAGCTCGTAATGTAATTTTCACCAAGAACTATGACGGTCAGTGGCTGAGTTGACATCGCGTTTCAATGCATTCGTGGGTTCAATTCCTCGGACGGCAAGGTCCTCCATCACGACACAAGCAACATATTCCGCTTATTGCGATGGCAGTAGGAAACTTCTCTTTCTTTAAAAAACATATCCATTTAAAAGGCGATAAATAAGACGAGAATAAACAGTTCTGTTCCACATTTTAATTGTTCACAAAAAGAAAAAAATGATTTTTTTTCTTTCGCAAATTTTAATTCTACGAATTAAAAACAATAACAATATAGAAAAAATAGTGTTGAACTCTTCAGAAATTCAAAATAAAGGAGGAAATTAATTAAATATTCTATGCACGCCTCAAAAACACTGTGAAAGTTGGGTGCGTGTATAATTACTAGAACAATTGATTGATATTCTGTATCATTTAATATATTATTATGATAACAATGTTTCTCAATGCACTGCGCGAAAGAAAAAAAACTTTTCAATAAAGGGTTGTTAAAACTAAGGCAACCCGGGTAGTAAAACTAGATCCTATTCATGAAAAAAAAAATCTGGTAGTAAGAACCCCTAAGAAAGGGGTAGGTTCCTACCTATTAGCAGAGAAAATGTTTTAAACGAGATTATTTAACAGACTTCTTGCCAAAAGTAGTTATCTCTTTTAAATCGTTAAAAAGCTGTAAAGTGCGTTTCTTTTCTCAAAATTTCCAACTCATTACGCGCCGCTAAGACATTTTTACTGGCCCGAAAATAGTCTAACCTAACACAGCCTTTAGCTCGGAGGAACATCTCCATAATGGCACCCGCCCGGCTTTTATACGACTCGAAATAATGAAGCTAACTTAATAACGTAATGCTTATAATGATGCATTAACTTAATGGCCTGACATTTTGGCTGAGATCGTTTGCGAGAACCTTTTCTGGTGCCAGTCCGCAGGCTCCTGCTTAAAGCTACGTTGTTACCTCTCCCTCTCTCCAATAAACGACGCGTGTAACAGAGAGGGACGTTATATCAGATCTCTCAATGGCAGGATGTTACTACGTACCCAGTTTCTACGTGTACGGTAGGTTCCGTAGCTCGTAGCCGTATCCTCTAGCGAAATCCACCGAAAGCTCTGTTACATCTCCAACATTAACATGGCTACACGGTCTAAAACGGAGAATGAGATGAAAATTGTTTTAAATTTTATCTCCCGATTAATGAGGCGTTTTTAAATGGTTGCCTCGTCCTTTTTGTGTTGAATTTAAAGTTTGAGATAATTTTAAAGATTAAATCTCGTGGAATATAAGAAATACAGACTGTACCTACCTATATTTATACCTACCTATGTACCTACCAGTGGCGTGCATAGCTCTTCGACAAAGGCTAGGCTGTGTTTAGTTTTTCGAGTTAGGGTATGAATTATGCGTTGAATATTTGAAAAGACTATTTGCTTATCATCTTACGCTGATTATTATTTGAATATGCATTATGCCTGTTTGGTCCTTTGTGCATATATGAGCCGTTTATCGTCATTAATGCATATTTTAGCAATGTTTTTGTTCAAAATATGAGTTTTAGAAGAAATGGTCTATATTTTTGTCTTTTCTGAGAAACTGGTTATTTGTGGAACCGGATAAAAATTACACTCGTAGTAGAGATGTCCATGTATCAATTTCGCTGCCCCTATCCCAGAATCTGATAGTTTCTCAAATAACTGGGTTCCAAAGACAATTTTCTTGTGTTTATCCTCTCATCAGAATGTTTGGTCAATGCATGGTTAGTGCATCTTTGGGCATTCCTAGTGCATATTCCACCATTTTAAATTATATATAATCCGATGTCTAGTAATTTCCAACTAAATTAATTAGTCCCTTAATAAACTAATGATAAAATAGAATAGAATTTTTCGATTATTAAAAAATTTCTGTAATTTCTTCTTATGTTTAATTTTCTTAGGGTAAACACAGCTTTTCAGTCTTTATGGACTGCACTCCAGTAGTATATAGGTAGGTATTATAGCCCTTGATACAGGGCTATTCTTAGTGAGGTTAAAAATAGAATTGTAACGTGTAAAGAAACAATAAATAAATAAACATTATTCATTTTTAGTATTTTCATTTTCATAAGTTTCATTATTTTTTACACAATAAAGTGCTGATACCAACCTTGATGTATGGCAGTGAGGCATGGAACTGGCAGAGGAAGGATGAAAGTAGACTGAATGCTGTAGAAATGAGATCTCTGAGACGAATGTGGTAAAACCATGTATGATCGAGTGAAAAATGTTGAGATTCTTAAAGAATGCAAGGCTGATGTAAGCGTAGTGAGCAAGATTAAGAAAGGGACGCTTAGATGGTTTGGGCATGTAGAGCAAATGAACGAAGAGAGGAGTGTAAGGAGAATATATGACGCGAATGTGAATGGAAGAAGAAGCCGAGGACGCCCGAGGAAGACATGTCACGATCAAGTGAATCAAATACTCGAGTCGGGCCATGTCAGAAGTCGGAATAACAGAAGAGAATGTATGAGGCGTTGTATGAATGTGAATGAAGCAAGAAGTCTGCCTACCCCTGCGGGGAAACGGCGTGATGGTTAGTTAGTTAGTTAATTAGTCATTATTTTTTTTGAAACAGAGAACTCTTTTTGGGGGATTTCATCGTTTCAATAAATTTATACCGCACTATAGCTCCTTCTTTCCAGTACAAGTGGATCTATGGCATCCAAGTTAGGAGAAAATGTGAAGCTGGTGAAAGTGTGGGAAGAGAAGAGCAATCATAGGGGGAAGATTGGGTAGTTCCTGGCCGTTCATACGCACTAGCTGAGTATAGTTATTATATTTATTAGATTTAAGTCAATTATTCGATTCTGACTGGTAAAATCTTGACAGGGCGACACTTAGAGTATCTGTTTCCCACTGTGGAACGATACGCATACTCGAATATACATGTAAGAAATAATTCTTAAAAAAAACAGTAAGAACGTTTTTTCCATGCCGACTTTCGATCCCGTGACCTCCGGCTTCAGAGCCAAGAGCCTTACTACTATACCACGGAAGGCATCGAACCTTATTAATTACATTCAAGTTTCGGCCCTTCTCTCATCCTCTTTCACTAAATAGGTATTTAAAGTGCAGCTCGAACCCCCGGTTGAATAATCCAAATCGCATTTTTTATGCCATTACCAAAGTTATTACAGCCCCGGCAGTATAAAGTTGTAAAGTCTTCCAAAGAGGTTTCAGTTCTTGCCGCTTTAAATTGCCTTATATAAAACGTATCAAGTGCGCAATATTTCTCCGACCCTCATTTAGCAAACTATCCAATAAACACTTGTAGTTGATGGCGGGCCGTTCTTGAGCGCCCCTGATTTACAGGTGGGCCTTCTCATATGTGATTCATTACCCCTGTCCTGATCCTGGGAGGGAACGGACACGAGTCTGAGTTTTTTTACGCCACTTCTCGAGCCGAGTTCATTCAAGATTAGTTCATTCATAGTCGAGCGCTTTGAGCTTTACCGCTCGCATGAAATATTGAGAATAACTTACTTTCCTCGGACGCTGACGGTTCATAAATCAATTAAAGGCAGCATTCAAAACGTTGTAATTTACTTTCATACTCTTACATTCTCAGTTATTTTTTTCCAGATCTACAAAATATTTATTTATTTAAATAGCCAAAAACATTCACAAAACTCAGCAGCAGCATCTTCCATCTCGACATATAAAATACAGCCCCCATTGCTTGGGTTACGTTGGAAGTGCATTTCGGGGGGCAGCATACTCGACCGCCCTTCAAAAAACAGCCTGTATTATAGAGGTTAAGATTTCATCCAACTTAAAGAATTCATGTAAGAGGTGGGGGGTAATATACTTCCCAAGTAAGATAAAGTAGTTAGTTGTTAAACACGATACACGAATAGCTTCTGACAAACCGAGTAGTAAGTATTGTGTGAATGTTGCAAAAGGATTTTCTTAATTTATTAAAAGACGTGCCCACCAAAATATTCCTCTTATTCAATGTAATGTACGTCTAGTCTCGTCAATAAACCGCGTGATTTGTTTTATAACTGAAATTGAAAAGCAATCAACAAAGGCCTTATAAAAGATTTCCTTCTGAATGTACACATTCACCCTTATCCCTTAGTGAAATAAACTACATTGCCGCGGTTCAAACAGCTTGCCGGGAAAACTAAAACTGAACAATTTCCTCTATAAAAAGGCTGTATTACAGCATCCGTAAACCGAGACATATTTCCTCCATCGCATTAGGAGGGTGGCCTGGTAGATACCGAAGGTGGGGGGTGGGGAGTGTATATACAGAGGGGGAGCCGGGGGGACTCTTCATATTATCGCGCCGCTTGTTACCCGCGTAAAATAATAATGGCGTAAGTTTTCCCCGAGAACTGCTGCCCGGGGGGGTGGAAAAGAACCGCGGGGATAGTATGGCGGTTAATTTATTAAGACAGCCCCTCCGTACCACCCCTCCGCTTTATAGCGTTTTTTTAATACCCTTTCCTCCATTCTACACTTTTCTTTTACGCCTGTCATATACTGCCACTTACGGTCTGCCGCGCGGAAGGCAGTTTTTTTATCCCCCTTCCCTACTTACCCTGCCCCTTTCTTCTTGCCCTTTTCTATGGAGTGGGTACTTATGGAAAACGATTCCATTTTCATATTTACGACAATTTTACAACTTTCTCTTATGTTGTTCGAGACGCGAACGCGCGACCGAGAAAAGTTTTTATGCGGCCGCTACCTGCGTATGCTAAGTCACTTCAGCAATTTTAGTCGTAAAATTTGAATAGATACTAATTCTAAATTTACTGGCGTTAATCGGTTTCCGGTAAGTGCTTCATGTTAAATAAGATTAATATCAATAAAACGTTTGATTAAAAAAAATTATGTTTTCTTTACGTCAATAATTGACTTGAAGATTTAAATTCGGGAATAATACATGTATTAAAATAAAGCATGTTTTTAATCACGTGTTAGATATTTAAATGTATATTATATTATGTTTGATTCGTGCATTGATTACCAATGTTCATTAATCTTACACTTATAGTAATTTTTTTTCAGTAAACCTCCAATATTTATAACAAAATGTATCATAGAAAAAAACCCTTGTATTCGAATTACATAATTTTTCTCATATAACGCATGATTGTAGGTGTTCTTAGGAATTGGGGACGAGTTTTACTTGTACGTTACTATATGTAATATTCTCCCTTTCAACATTCCACCCCACTTTCGTGACGACTTTTGTGTTAGATAGTGAAATGATAACAAATATGAACAATTATTGTCTTCAAATGTTCCTTGAAAATTTCATAGTTTTCTTATTTGTCTAATAATATAGATAATAGCACTCAGTAGAATAATTACTCGAGCCCGGGGGGACCACGGGAGACGAGTGTCAGGAATTAGTCTCCTTAACGCGGCAGCGAGATAACGGTTATCCCGGGTGGCGCCCCCCGGGATGGGGGAATTCCGGGATAGTGGGATAGCGGGATAGGACACCCCCGGGCATCACAGTCCTCAGACAAACCGTTAAATTAGCTCCCGTCCTAACCTCGGCCGCGCCTGGCGGTGTGGCGGTGTCGGGAAGTGAGATCGTTTAGCACGACAGAAGTTCATTCCTCCATCTAAAGTTCTGATTGCAGAAGTTGGCGCTCCTACTCAATTCTGAGTCCATTCAGCTGTCGCGGGGGGGCTTTTGCTAATTTGTAATGAAAGCTGCCATTATTTAGTGAGTGATGAATCAACATTTGGTACGTCTCGGCTTTAATCAGTGTAATTCTCATAGTTTTAATATCGAAATAATAGCTTTATTATACTAAGACCTATTTACATTGAGTGTTTCATGTCACAGTGGGAAGCTTTTACCCATAGACGTTTTGTTTAATTATGAGTTGGCACTCTTAAGGCAGGTAGGTATTTTTTCATTTCCTCTTTGCCAGGATTTTTCTTATGAGCACTCATTTTCCTATTATAAACCACAGTTTTAACAGATAATCCATACGGTTTTTCTCCTTTTTAATAATAATCCACTTTTAAATGAAAGTTTTCCTCTAACTTAACAATTTACATTATCCCTGTCAGTATTTCACCTTATTTATTTTTAGTTTTAAACGATCTGCTTTGACCATTCCCATCAATTGTTCTCCTTGTTAACAATAAAGTGCACAGATCGTTCACACAATTTTTTCACTTATTAACACCACTCTCCAACCTTACCATAGATCATCCGTTTCAGAATACATGCGTTACACCCCAGTAACACCTTCCATCCTTAACTTAGGTACATACTTTGCGTAAAGCAGAGCCTAGTTTGTTTACGTTAAGAATGACAATCGCGGGCCGCTTGCTCGACCGCCCTCTAAAAAACAGCCTACTTTATTAAGGTTTAGTTTTAATCCGATGAAAAATACGGATGAAAGTCGAGGAGGAGATCCACCTCTTTCCGTTCCCCATTAAACTAAGTAGTTAGTTGTTAAACATGACACATCAAATCGCTTCTAACAAACCGGAAATACGAAGGCTCTATCCTTTATCTGAAGACAGTCAACCCCAATCAGGAATACCGGAGAGACGAGGGACTGGACTAGGGGATGGGAGATAATCCAACACACAGCCTCCTAATAATATAGGCAAGGAGATATATAATGATATGGATAGTGGATAAGTTCTACATGGAAATAGATTTTTTTAAATCACAGTCGTATTTTACCACATTTTGTTTCTCTCGAACGATATTTAATGTATACTCGTATGTCATATGCCATGGTTTTAAAATTTTGTAAAAATATTATTTAAAAGCTTCCGGCGTGGTAACATAACTTTTTGGAAACAGGTATGTGAGTTAAGGAAAATAAATAATTAAATATATTCAAAAGGTATTTTCGTCAAAATCCAATAGTTGTTTAATTTTTATTATGTGGTTTCAGTTTGAGGCGACGATCTTTTTTGGTTATTTTAGGAAATGGGACCAAAATAGGACATCCCAAAAAAGAATTATGGGTGTAAGGTATAGGTAGATCTCTACCATATAGCTGTATTACCTCCAAGTACATGATATGTCTATATATATATACGTACATATAATGAAGAGTGTCCCGGGCGGTGTTTGTTTGTTTGTTTGTTTTGTATTATAATATATTTTTTTGTCGAAATTTTACACAATTGACCTTCAAAAAAATAAGAAGGTCACTGAGACATGAGTTTTCCATAAACCACCCCCATTCCACTTTTCCACCCCTTAAAGCAGAACTTTGGTATTTCTGATTAAATTTTATTATTATTTATTTGATTACTTGGGGTAGGCTATATACCCTATGTATATAGCCTATATGTAGCCTACGCTAAGAATAGGGGTGGGGGTAGGAGTAGGGATACGGGTAGTAGGAAACATCACAACCTCAAAATTTTACTCCATACCATCTATAACCCCGGGCTACCCCGGGTACTTCATGTATTATAATACGATCGATGTCTCTTCTTTTACTAAATGCGTAGTTACATTTGGAGTTCGTGTCGAAGGATACAAGTGGCTAAAAGTAAAAAAAAAATCTTTGCTTATTCAAATATCACACCATGGATAATTCACAGCGGTCGTTTCAACTTACAAGTCTGTTTTTAAAAATCACAGATTTTGCATAATATCACATTAATCATCGTATGCTAGTCTCATTGTCAAACAAATATCATAGATCTTTGTGGGTAAACGAAACGCTTAGTTCCACGTACAACTAATGTTTATTTGCCATTCAATAATCGACTGGTTTAATTATGTGCATTGTAAAATGCAACGTTACGCCCGTGGTTTGGGTCCAGTGGCGGCGGGTTGACTTATTGCGCCCTGCCGTAGGGGCGGGAACATTATTTATCTGAGCTGTCACCCCTAACCCAGTGGCATGCCGCGTGACAACCTCCCGCCCCCGCAATTTCCACGCACGACAAAGCTTTTATTTTTTGTTTATTTATGGGTTTGCTTAAAAAATCTTTGAACGATAAAGTTTCAAAAAAGATAATCCATTCGAGTGGATTAATTACGAATATTGGATACGTAGTTGTTACCTATGTACTTTTTAATAAACCTTTTATTCTGGACAGAGAAAAGAGTATATACATAATATAATATGACGCGTAAGTGGATGAGAGTACATATTGAGGAGGTCTCAGAAAGATATTTTGCGATCGAGTGCAACAAATGAATGATTAGTTTCTGCCAATAATAATAATAATATTCGGATGATTTTTATAGCGCCGTTTTTGTGAAAAATCACCTCAAGGGCGCTTAATATAGAGTTGTATAACTTCATATCTACTCTGCATGTGAAGGTCCATTTACATCTGCCAGCACCGCGCAGTGCAGAACAGTACAGTACAGACACGACAAAATTAGTTGCCTAAATTATCTATGAACACATTCATATTACAGCGTACGTAAGCGTTACGTATCCGCATATGCACGGGCCAGCATTAGCCGAGATTGTCGGCTAGAATATTTTGACATTCTGGTGGCTGCTTGTGACGTCTGCGCCTGCGCAGTTAGCCATTTTAGTCAGTTGGCATCATTAGACGCAGTTATTGCTAAAACTGAGTAGTTGGAGAAGAAATAATTGATTGAATTGGATAGAGAATTTAAGTTATAAATTATAACAAATATGGAAATAGGATTATAAAATCCTTAAACATGTTATGGCGGACGCTGACGTTCAGTTGACAGTTCAGTTGACAGCCGTACTCGCTTCTGTACTGTGTCTGTACTGTTCTGCACGTTGTAATGTGAACACTCGCGTTTGTGCTGTTCTGCACTGCGCGGTGCTGGTAGATGTGCATACACCTTTATCGGTCCGAAAATTTGTTAGTTAGGAGCATTAAATCGCAAAAAAAAAAGGTTTTTGTAATAAGTAAGTACTTATAGAGGTTGCATAAAATCATTATGTAGGAAAACTTTACTTTACTTTAGTAACAGGATAAATAACGTACTTGAAGTACCTTTGTGTAAAACTAGGCTTGCGCAGAGACATGCTTTTTTTTATTACTCCTAAAATTTATAATTTACTATCTACAGAATGTAAGTGTCCAAACATTTCGTCTTTGAAAACATACAAAAATGTAGTAAAAAACAGGATAAAAACAAAGATATTATTTACCTTTTCCTGCTATTATTACATATTTTCCCCATTTTCTTTTTTTTTCATTTTCATTTTATTTAACTTATATTTTTTTTATTTAACTTACTTTCAACGTCCATATATTAATACAAATATTGTTTTTTCTATCAACAAAAAAATTATTAAAATAAACAAGCAAAATGTTTATATTTAATTTTATCTGGTTTCCTTTTACAATCCTATTAGTATTAAACAGTTATTATTTTTAAGTAGAAACTCCCTTAATTTGTAATCTTGTAAAGATATATAAGGAATATAGATGTATATGTATGTATATAAGTAAATACATATAAACAAATATAAAAACAAAAAACATTAATTTTATGAAAAAAAAAACTCTTTTTTTTTTTACTGCCTCTAACTAATCTAAGTATGGGAACTGTATATAACTGTGGGATAATTGTATATACATGTATTCAAATATACATATAATTGAATATAAAAAAAATACATATACATATATTTTAAATGTTTATAACCTCTGTACCTGTGTTTATATAAATGTATGTCTCAAAAAATTTATTAATAAATAAAAAATAAAAATAATTAAATTAAAGCTTTTTTTTTATCATAAGCCGAAATTATGTTGAAAAGTGTGTAACACTTTCCTCGGTAATATTAATTATGATAACTTTAAATGATTTTTAATACGAGAGTTTTGGACACAATTGCCTTGTGCCAATGAAGCTACGTAATCCCCGTTTTGATAAATGATTTTTCGAGATGTTGAGTATGAATGCGCGCTCATGCAGTACCGTACTTCTTACTTCTTTCAACCAATCGGGATATCTTCACGCTTATTTCTTTAGGATAGTATTGTGACTGAGGAGTACTCCTAGCTCCTGCCAGAGTTGAAAAATGTTTAAAGCATTTTTTATGAACTGGCTTTTTTTTCGTGTTGCCACACCGGGCGTATGCACGCAGTGCCGCATAATAAGTACAGTCTGACATTTAAAAGTAGACAACAATTCAGGGCGCTGCGATCGTTCAAAGGGTTTTAATTGGCAACACAAAGATGGATCATAGAAAAATCAAAGTACATTAAACAACACAATGGTCCAAGTGCATATGTTTTTCTTTAACCAAACGGTGTTCAGAAATGGGTGGTTTTACCGAAAGGAAATGATTCCATTTCATAGTCTACGATAATTTCATGTTAAAACTTTTTTATTATTATTTAACGCTCTGCAAAGAATATAATTATACGAAAGGGAATTTCTCTGTATTTTTCTTTTTTTTTAAATCGTAATAATCATGTTTTAGATTTAAATAAATAAAAAACGATATAAAATTTACAGATCGTAAGTGTAAATTAAAAATATATATATATATTATGATGTTCTGCCTTGTTCCTTTAAAACAAACTGTCAAACGCAATTATTTATTTATTTATTCATTCATTAACGCCCCAAAGGGCTTTTACATATTTTAACATTAAAGTGATTATGTGTACAGAACTTTAAAAAAAAAACATGATGCATAGTTGGTGTATAAGTGTAACATATTTATAATATATATGAAGGTATATTAATGTATAAGTGCATGCCACAGAGAAGTTACAAAGGGAAAGGTTTTTAATTTGTAGATACTACTTTTTTTTTTATAAAAATACTTATAGCCTTATCTACATGGTGCATAATACACAAGTGCATAATATAATACTCTTATAATATGAGTGCATGACATTGTGAAAAAAAATCATTGTGTTTTTATATTTCGGATGATGTAAAAATGTATGAAATTGCATAATACATAATATAGTATATGATACATAGAAAGAAAAAAAGAGGAACAAGTTTTTGGATTGTAGATGAGTACAAAGATAATATATATTAAAAAAAAAAATTAAACAATAGCTCTTATGCAATGCTCTTATAATTGTTGCAACATAAAAATATCGTTCAGGTATCTTTTAAACATGGGTAAACCTATGTTAAATATATCTATAGCAGAGGTGAATTTATTTCCAAGTATATGTAGACGAGAAATAGGTGCATGCATTTGGTAGTTTGTCCCACAATTATTGTTACAGAATAACGTATTTTGACGAGTTTGTCGATGAGGTACTTTGAAATTGATTAGTTGCAGGAGTTCACAACAGTCTAATACACAATAAATAATTTTAAATAAAAAAGTCTGTTATTTTTCTTCTGTTTTCTAAAGTATGTATTTTTAGTGTATTTAGCAAGAATGTATAGTTTATGTGTTGTATTGGTATGTGTAGTTTGAAGTTAATAAAACGTAAAAATTTGCACTGCACGCGTTCAATATTTTTTATATGAATGATATAGTATGGGGACCACACTATTGAATTGTATTCTAATATGCTGCGCACTAGTGACAAATATACGATTTTTATAACTTCCAGCGAATCAAAGTCTTTGATAGTTCTAATTATAAATCCCAATGTCTTCATACCTTTATTAGTTATTTGTTGTATGTGATTTACAAAATTTAATTGTGTATCAAACAAAACTCCGAGATCACTAATTTCGTGAACTTTTTCCAAGATTTTGTTATCTATAGCGTATTTAATGATAACGGGGTTTTGATTCGACAAATTTCAGTATCTTGCATTTATCAACGTTGAGAAATAAGTTATTAGCGATACACCAATTACGTAATTTATCGATGTTTAACTGTAAGATTATGCAGTCGCTAATATTGGATATTTCTTTGTATAGTTTAATATCATCGGCAAAAAGTAGAACTTCTACACCGTCGAAACAAGTTATTATGTCATTAATGAATATTAGGAATAGAATGGGACCGAGATGACTTCCTTGCGGCAGACCACTAGTTGCATTAAGTACCTTAGATTTTAAAGACTTAATTTTGACGAACAAGATTCTGTTAGATAAGTAACTTGAGAACCAATCCAACATGTTGCCTCTCAGTCCTATTGCATATAATTTACTAACTAATAATTTATGGGATACTTTATCGAAAGCTTTTGAAAAGTCTGTATAGATACTGTCAACTTGTTTTTATTCGTGAAGGATTCCGTAATATAGTTTTGGTAAAGTAATAGATTAGTAGTAGTTGATCTTCCACTGACGAACCCGTGTTGTTTTTTATCAATTACTTTGAGTATTGATGGATAAATTAAGTCGAGAACAAGGGATTCAAAAAAATTTGGGAGTGCTGATTGAATACATATAGGACGATAGTTTTTTATGTCTGTGTCATCACCTTTTTTGAAAATTGGGGTAATATAACTAGATTTCCAACGAGTTGGAAAATGTCCAGAAGAAAGTAAATTGTTAAATAATATGGTAAGTGGACTTGATATTGTAGATGCGCATTGTTTAAAAAATATTGACGGAATGTTATCTGGGCCTGCAGATTTGTTGGGGTCAAGGGAAAGTATTTTATTTAGGCTAAATTCCCGTGTAATGTGGTAGTTCTGTAAATGTAACGTGTTATGTATATGTATATGATGGTATTTTATTTTCAGATATTTCGTCTTCGTATACGCTTTTGAAATGATCCGCAAACAAATTAACAATGTCGAAAAATTATGTGAAAACAATTGAATGTGAAGAACACATTTAAAAGATGAAGTGAGTAACTTGTTGTAGCTATAGTAATGACATTTTGTAGTAATAAATATCTACAATTAAATGCCAAGCTGCTGGTTTCAGAATTATATTGCCAATTCTCCAGATCCTCCAGTTATTTTTACGACGGTCCTTTCTCCTTCTTGAAGTATTATCTAATCTAAACAAATGTTTTTATTCCTCAAAACAGATAACGTTTAATTCTCGTGCCGTGACCACCGTGACACGATCTCAATACAAGACCGGAGTAGTTGGCTTTGGTGTGTGAAGGAAATGGTGTTGCTAATAACAGCTTACGGGGCTATAAAAATGTTCGTCAGTCTATAGCCTGTAATGAAGGGTAATTGCATAGTTATGTGTAACAATTTTCAATTTGAATAAAAACGTTTTGAGATTGCGCGTTAAAAAATAAACTTAGACCAGTCGTTAAGTCACGGCTTAATATAGTCATATTATTGGTTTCCCTCGAGCAGTTTTGAATTGCTTTATTGATTATTACATACCATTCAGCTTCGTTACGTTATTGTGATAAATTCCTTGTATGGTTAGCTAATGCGAATGTCTAAAATTATGCCTATGGGAAATGTAATTATTTAATCGAAATAACCTTTAAAAGCGCTAAGCGTTTGTAGATTGTATGCTTACTGTTCAACGCAAATGCATTTATTTGAAATATAACTGGTACTGGAGAAAGAGAATCGTATCAATTTTTGGCGGGAAATAGAATCCAGATTGTAATATTCAGTGAACAGCTCAGTCATGTGGGTTCCTTCGAAGCCAAGTTAGCTTCTCAGAACCTGGGCGTAATAATGTACGAGTATAATAATAAGAATGTTTGTATGACTTGTACAGCGCCGTTTTTGTGAAAAATCACGTTAAGGGTGCTGTACTGTACAGGGCCTGCATATACTTTAATAGTTTACAACTGTTAACCCTGTACTAATCGCCAGTACCCTCTACTGTAATATTTGGCTACCAACTCTGGTCTGGAGCCCCAAGATATATGAAAAAAACCCTTAACTCTTTGCAGAAACGTTTGATGGATTCCCCCATCTCAACAAATGGATTGCAATTTTTGGAGCACAGACGTCAAGTGGGAATATTTTCCTTATTCTACCGGTATTTCAATGGAAGATGCTCAGAGGAACTAGCGTCGTTGATCACTTCTGCACCGGTACATAGTCGGGAAATTTATATAAAACTATATTTAGAACTGTGTGTCAAGTTAAAAAAGGGAATATAACTATTAATTCCTACGTAATTTCAATTTTTTGATCACAATATGCATTAGCATCAAAATACATAAAATCAGTTTTAAAGATTTTAAGTCTCGAACTACATTTCATGTCATCACTTAAAATTTAATTAACTTAATTACCCAAATTTTCCTCTTTCTGCCCACCTTCCTGGATGAGAAACAGCTCCCCTGGTCGCACTCATCTCAGTTAGGATTTAAACATAAAATTTACGCAACGAAATGTTTGTTCTTATCGAATAATCACAGGGCGATAAGCAAAATTCTTCCAGGAAGATATTTCGCCTACGTTTCATGTCAGGACAATGTGATTATTTTATAAATAATGTGTCTATGTTATATTCAGTAATATTTGTTCATTAATCCTAGTAGATAGATAGTAAAGTTGGCGATCGCGTGTTCACCCGTTAACATTAAGGCCATCACAATATCGAAAGGTGAGATTCGCGCCACCCCCCGCCCCGCCACTGGAAACGTGTCATTTAACAATGGCCGATCACTATCTTATCCATAATACAATCCTAATTCCACGATGTGTGGAAATTATCATTCCTACTCGGGCCCAGTGGGCACATTAGTGGCCCGGGCCCGGAATAATAGGGCCCGGGGGCCACAAAACAATTTGTCTAATCAGATCCCGGCCCATTTGTATCCTGTGATACAATATCGCCATATCTCGTATCTATGACAAACCTCAAATGACACCGGAATGAATTACAAGAATCGAAGAGATTAGACATGTTGATTTTATCTTTTTGTTGTCATATTCGGAAGTCCGGTAAATTGAGGTTATTATTAATATTTATTTAGGTAATCATGGATACAATTTTATGAGGCAATGTTTTTAATGTACGTGGATGTGTTTTATACAAGAATAATTCGACGTCCTGAACACCACCATTTAAAAATGTTGTTTGTACAATTATTTCACCTGTCTGCAATAATTCTATTAAATTTAGCTTGAAGATAAATTAGAAACCAGAAAAACACATGTAGCAACAGCTCTTTGTGTATAGGTATGTGGGTAGATAGCAGCAACGTTCTATAACGTTTCTTTTGTATCTGGGTAGATAGCAGCGACGTGCTATATCGTTTCTTTTGTATCTGGGTAGATAGAAGCAAGGTGCTATATCATGTCGTTTGTATCTGGGTAGATAGCAGCAACGTGCTATATCATTTCTTTTGTATCTGGGTAGATAGCAGCGACATGCTATTTCATTTCTTTTGTATCTGGGTAGATAGCAGCAACATGCTATATCATTTCTTTTGTATCTGGGTAGATAGCAGCAACGTGCTATATCATTTCTTTTGTATCTGGGTAGATAGCAGCAACATGCTATATCATTTCTTTTGCTGGGTAGATAGCAGCAACATGCTATATCGTTTATTTTGTATCTGGGAAGATAGCAGCAATGTGCTATTTGGAATTTTTTTTCAACGATTTGGTCACCTTTTTCCTCTGGTGCCATTTCCTATCGGAGGTTAACTATCACTAGGGTAATATTCACCATGCAAGCTGCAGCGCTGAACAGCTCAGCAAAATTGCACGGGTGTTCAAAAGTAAAATATATTCAATCGAGGGAAATAAATTATAAATTATAAGTGATTGGATTTCAACACAGGTTTCGATCTATAAGCTATAGCGGATGTAATATTATTTATTACTCAGAACTTCTGGTAGTATTATAGGTGGGTACCTACTACCTACCTCATGGCACCTTTCTTTAAATTATTCTATTAGTGTTCCATTATGCCCATTGACGTAATGATAGGTTCTGCTGTCGTATAACGGAAATAACGTAACTGATATTTTTTGTCTTCTTTCGGACTTTGTGTGGTCTCCGGTGCGTTTTAATGTTTCAATGCTTTCTAATGTCGTGGAATTTTTTATTGGATAGCTACATTTTTTTTTAATAATCCTTGGTAGGTATACATAGGTGCATTAATCTAACTTATATCTAGCGGTTATAAATACATTATAACCGCTCTGAGAGTTTGTAGACTATCAAAAGATACATATTTCATCAATTTTTTACAAATTTTAAATATTTGACGGCAATATCTATGGTCAAAACTTTTAATTTTAGAAAATCCTTTTGATTTACTTTAAATATCAGCATAAAATTGTTTGTTTTTCTAAAAAACAAACAATGTGTGTGCAGTGCATATAGAATGAAAAGCTGTGCCTACCTAAAGAAAACAAACCATAAGAAGCAATAAAAAAAGGCGAAAATTTTCTGACCTAAATGCGTTTTTTCATGAAATTGATGAGGTACTTGTACACTAATTTATTCAATTGGCCACAACAATCAGAGGAAGATGATAATAAAATTATCGTTTTCAAATATTCAATGAACAAATTCAAAAATTACACACAGCCTACCTTTGGTCATAGAGCAATACTGCATCAATGCTTATAACGTAATTTAGTAGTTACATATAATTTAAAAATCGAAGTATATAGTTAAATTAAGTTAGCTCGTATCTATGCGTCACTATAAGTAGACATGAGTAAGGTTATTTGCTATTTGGGTCAAAGCTACCCAAAAACAATTTTTTCAGTCCTTCGAGGTTATTCGATTTTGGTTGTTATCGAAATGTTTTAATAATCATATTGTTAAGCTGTCGGCCCGGACATATTGTCATTCACTGTTTGGGGAGGGAGTGAATCTAGTAGGTATTTTAATTATATCTCCTATTTATCGCATAACCTAAAAATTCAGGACACCTCCTATTCCAAGGTGTTCCTGTCTAGCAGAATCTAAAGGTAGAAATAAATTTAAAAAATTATTTTAAATCCATAAAATCATTTGTATTTCTGAAACAGTTTTAAAATTAAATAAAAAAAACTGCTCTTTATACATAAACATATTTAATTAGATTCTGGAAACAGTTAACCGTAATTTCTAAAATGAAATCTTGTCTCGGTTAACACTGTTTATAGTGTAATTTGCAATCGATTAAAATAACAAATGAGCGCAATCACTCTTGAGCGCCGTATGTTAGGAACTTTTACGGTTTCGAATAAATGTTTTAACAACTTTAGTACGTTTAATGGCGATATTAATATCTCCGACCGGTCATTTGCGCATCAGCTGCCTCCGAAAGAGAGCTTCACGCGTATCATGGGGCCACAACTCACACACGTTTGGGGCAGTTATCTGTTAAAAAGTTGCCTTTAAATAATTCCCTCCTTTGATGAGATCCCGTCTGACGAGTGAGAACACATCCATCAGACGCGGGGCTAATGATTCCGGTTATTGTTTTAAATCACCGCTTCTGATAGATGGCGCTCTTGATACCTTCGTACCTCGTACCCTCGCCTTCACTTCTGGTGGAAACCAGCCGTCTATCGACACTACTCGTACCTTCGCCGGAAGAAGAAAAAATCAATTACCGCTCACCGCTCAAGCGAGGTATCGCTATAGGAAGAGGGAAAATTATTCACGAAGTATATAGGAATATATGATTGCCGTCACACATCTTACCCTGAATGAAAAAACACTTTTAATATGTAGTTTTTTTTTCTGGATACTTGGTAAGATTCAAACCAATAAACCAAATGCCTATTGGTTTGTGTTAGCCGAAAATTTTTGTATGGAGATTTAAATGGTATGTAGGGCACTCACTATACCAACCATCTAAATCTCCATAAAAAAATTGAAATTTGAAAAAACGTCGTATTTTTCAATCTTAGCACTCTAGCTCACTC